>CM054802.1:27104688-27382651 GCA_028984105.1 Lavandula angustifolia | reverse complement strand
CGAGAAGCTGGAAATCAACAAACCTTTCCTCGAAGCCGTGAGGATTCCCCAATTTGGGAAATTTGTCAAAGACTTCATAGCGGGTAAGATCCAGCAGTCCGAGAAGGTATTGATGGATACGTCGGTATCGGCAATCATCCAGAAAATGCTCCCCGCCAAGTGTGAAAACCCAGGTATGTTTACTTTACCTTGTCTTATGGGAAATGTGATGGTTAAGCCGACTATGTGTGACTTAGGTGCATCAATCAATGTTATGCCGTTGTCTGTGTATAATCAGTTAACTGGAGTTGAGTTGGTGTCTACACGAGTGATTATACAACTTGCTGATAGATCATGCATTGCGCCCATAGGCTTACTAGAAAATATCCTTGTCAAAATTAACAATTTTGTCTATCCTGCTGATTTCTATGTTATAGATACCAATGATAGGCAAGTTGAGGGTACTGCGGGTGTTCTGTTAGGTAGGCCATTTTTGAAGACTATTAGGGCAGTGATTGATGTTGATGAAGTTTCCATAAGTGTTAAGTATCATAATGAAATTTATGTTCATCATATTGATAATGCACTTAAGAAACCTAATGATCATGAGAATGAAGATGTCCTTTCTACTGACGTTTTTGAGAGCTTTGTCCAAGAATATCTTGAGACGCATTTGTTGCAGGATAAGATGGAACGCACTCTCACACATGGATTTGCTGATTTGGATGCCAAAGACATGAGGGATAAAGAGATCTGTGATGATTCCATATGGTATAAAGACCGTGGGAAGCGATTGCATAGGGTGATCAAGGTAGTGTATGTGACTCCACTATGCATACCTCCACCAGATTGACCCTTTAAGAGGAGGTCTAGCCAAAGACTTTAAAGAAAGGCGCTACCGGGAGGCAACCCGAGTTTATTATCGTTTATTTCCTTTGATTTTATTATTGTTTGGTCTTTGTTTTTTGTGTTGTTTTTCCAGATCTAGGCTATGAAGAATGTTGTGGACTTAAGTTTAAGGAGAAAAGATCTCAAAGGAGTTAGTTGCATGGTGAGCTTGCAGCCTTCGGCGACGCTTTGATGATTTGGAGCGCACGGTTCTCTCTCGCCTTCCGCCTCCGGGCGATAGGTGACGCCATTTTCCCCACTTTTGCTTTTGTTTTTATTTTCTTGTTTTTGTGTGTTTGTGTTTTTGTGCTCGTGTCTATGTTTTGTTTCGCTTTTACTTGCTCGTTTGCAACGATCAAGTGTAAGGAGGGGTATTTGTTATGTATTTTTGTCATGTTCTCCGTCCTTTTTCTTTGTCTTTTCTTGAGTGAGGGCACACAAGGGTTTAAGTGTAAGGAGGGAGGTCTTTACGTCGTTTCACTTTGTGTCGTCCTTTCTTTTGTGTCGTCGAAGCATGCCAAAATTTGAAGTTTTTGATGCACTCTTGTTCATTGTTTAAGCATGTTTGATTTGTGCTTTATGTTTCAATATGCAAGCATGTTAGTTGTTGTGAAGAGTAGGACTTGGTGCATATTTGTATGTAATTTGGGATGAGAAATAATAAGTAAATTGTGGATCGAATTTTACACACACTCCGTATATTAGATTTGAGCCTTTGAGCCTTTAAAGTAGGACACTTCCTACTAAATTCTTTTAGAGTGTTTGTCCACGAAGTTGCAATAAAGGTGAGTCACTTGTGATACATGATAGGAGGCACTAGGAATTGAGCCATTTAGCCGCGACAATACTTTCCTACCTTACATTATCCCCTAGTGAACTAATTTGAGCCTTGACCGATTCTTTGATTTAGTCAGAAAATATTAGCCAATGCCTTTTTAGCTTTCTCTTGTCCAATGTCATTGCATGTTTTACAAGCTTTCTTGAGATTAATCTTATTATATATGTGAGGATAGCAGATTTAGTCCTCCTGTTCGCTCGGTTGATACATGCTACGGAATGGTATTTGGCCGTAATCATTGCAAAAAAAACCGCACTTTAAATAGCGAAATTACGGCCTACCCGACCTGATGCACGAGTATGTACCCAGTTTTAAAAAAATAAAAAAAAAACCACGAAAAAAAAAATTGAAAAAGTGGAAAAATTAGTTTATTTGAAGGGTATTTGTTGATGTATTAAGTAGCATTTGATGTGTAATTCTTTAGCGGTGGGCGTTATTTATCTATTCTTGATTATCTCATTTTGAGCAAGTACGACATGCATGACATCAATCTACATTTCTTGGAGCTTAGAAACCCTAGGACCCTTACCAACGAAAATTTATCTATGTCCTAAGCCCCATTATAACCAAAAAGAAAGATCTCCTTGATATTGCAGTTGTGACAATCTTTTATCGTGATAGAGTGGACTATTTTCTTTGAGTGGCTTGACCGGACTTAGATTAGAGAGTGTTGAGTGAACCGTGAGGATGATCCACTTTTGCTTAGGTTTTTGACCAAGTTGATATTTGTGTGCTTTGTTTTAAATTTGCAACTCTATTTGTTTGTTGAGATTCATATTTGCGTAGTTGGACGTGCTTGCTAGTTCATTGAGTGTGGAGATTATAGATATGATTGGTATTGCTTCATGCGTTTGTTGTGTCGTTTTTCTTCCGTGTCCGTGGTTATGTGGTGTTTTCATATTTGTGTTCGTCTTTGTTTCGTGTCGTGTTCTCGTCTTTTCCTTGTCTTGTTTTCGTCCTTGTCTTTTTTATTTTAGAGTCTTGAGTCTTTGGTGAGGATTGGAATTTGGATAGTACTTATACTTTTGTTTTCCTTATACTTGAGGGCAAGTATGTTCTAAGTGTAAGGAGGTTTGATAGGTCTATTTTGTACTATCCATATTCCATCTATTTTGGCATATTTTGTGGCGTTTGGATTTGTTTTGGTGTTTGTTTTGCAGTTCTTATTGATGATGTGGCATTGACGAGTCGTTGAGGTGGCGGTTGCGAGATTAAGGAAATATATGCTCAATTTGGTAGAAATCAAGAAGGGAATTAAGTGTAGAAAGAAAATAATATAATTTATCATCTTTCTATACTTGATTAACCTAATTGAGGAGGCTAAAAGAGGAGTATATATATTAACATGGGAACGAGCCGAATGAGGGGGAATTAATAATCGAGGATTGATTATAATCTTGAGAGATTAACGCCAAAGGAGAAAATTTTGGAAGGGAATTCATTCTACATCATCATCATAGGATCACCGCTAGCGAGAGGAAGGAGTCCAAGAGAATATTTAATTTATTATTCATCATCACCGCCATTCTGTCATATTCATCATCTATCCAACATCAATACCGTTTCATCGCTGCACATCGGGAGAGAGAACTCGACGCCGCCGAAGGAGAGATCGAGAGATCACGAGTTCGCCGAAGCCGAGAGAGACCGACCGAAGGGCAGTTTGAATTTAAGTTTGCATTCTCTACTTTTGTTTCAAGATTTGTAGTTTGATTTGGAAGAAACAACATGTTATCACTTTCGTTTTGAATTCCCGAATTTGGTTTGTCTCCGTTCTATTAGCTTTGTGGATGATTTCTTAGTTGTTAATTTATGAAATTCGTACTTTTAGGATATTATTTCGTGTTTCTTGGTATTCTGATTTCTAGTAATTAGTTAGAAATTTCGTGCATTTTTAGTTATTGAATTTCATCATGTTTTGCATTACATTCGATGAACCGGTGCATGTCACGTCCCTCAGGCCGATATGTGCGGCTAAGTCTTTTAAGGGGCCGGCGAGATGTGAAACACACACCACCTTAAATTCGTGAGACTAGGGCTTAAAATTAATCACTTAGGTTCTGAATTAATCTAGGTTTAATTAATTGAATTAATTGATTTAGGATTGATCACCCTAGTTAATTTAATTCATAGCTAATTTAGTACTTCCATCGTTTCTCGTGGGATTAGGCTAAATAAGTAGCAAATTGTCTTAGGGCAATTGGATTAATTTGGTAGGAGACTATTAGATGCCCACCATACGAGTAGGCTCCTAAATTGGGTTCCCTTAGTTCTTAAAGCTGATTAGGTGTTAAATCTATTGATTGCCCACCAACGTAGGTTGCATCTAATTTAGAGAAGTAGTCGTTTCAATGCCCACCATGGCGATTACCGAATAATTAAGGGGGAATAAGGGGTATGTCAGTTTAATTACGGTATCCTATAACCAATTGATTTAAGCGGATTAATTAATTATTAGTGTCAGTGATCGATTGTGTGTGTGTGTGAATCATCTTGCTGGACCCGCTTTTATTTGCATTAGATCAATTTCGTGTTTAAATCTTGCTTTATTTTCATTGTCTTTAGGTTAGATAATTCCCAAACTTGCGTGGTTGCTAACCAACCTCCGATTGATAGGATTTTTAAGTTTAAAGATCTCCGTTCCCTGTGTTCGATACCTGTTGCTATACTAATTCTAGTTCTAGCAATTTTGCAGGATTATTTGGTGTAAACAGCGATCACCAATACCTTTCGAAGGGGTACATCCATCGAAATTGAACGGGTCCATCTAGGCGAGCTTCGTTGGCTAAATGTACTGGTAAATGCTCCATTGAATCGAAGAAGCTCGGAGGGAAAAATCGCTCTAGCTTGCATAATGTAATCGGGATACTCTCATTCAATTTCTCAATGTCCTCTATCTTGATAGCACGAGAAGTCAAGTCTTTAAAGAATAGACTTAACTCTGTAATCGCCCTCCAAACATTGTGTGGAAGAAGTTCACGAAAGGCAACAGGAAGGATCCGTTGCATGAACACATGGCAATCGTGACTCTTCATTCCAAACATTTTTAGCTTGTTTATATCCACGCATCTCCTCATGTTAGAAACTTATCCATCCGGAAATTTCAAATCCTTAACCCATTCAAATAATGCATTCTTCTCACGACGGTCAAGCATGTAACACGCTTTTGGATAGTTTCTTGCATCAGGATGAATCTTCTTCAACTCTGGACTTATAAAAGTAAGGGAATTGTGCATGTGGGATAGTGACCACCTCAAACATCAACACAGCAAAACATATTGTAATTGAAATATACTAAATATTGTAATTGAAATATACTAAAAATTAAATAAGTAACTATTGTATTCTGAATACCACATTACAAATAAATCCAAGACGAGAAGTTTTATTATGACTTGAGTTGTCTTAGTACATACTATGACTTGCTATTGATAAGAAAAACAGTCAGAATTGGTAACCTTCCAGATTTAGAGCTAGACCTATACAAAGAGAAGGCCATGTAGAGGACTCATCTTACTACAAAAAAAAATAAAGTTACTGTAATAATCCTAACAAGTTTGACAACTTCGACAACAGTTTCAAGAACACAGAACCTAAAGTTACTGTAATAAAGTTACTGTAATAAACCTAAAAAGTTACTGTAATAATCCTAACATTGTATCAGGTACCTGATACAAAAAGCTGAAAATTGCTTAATATAAAAAAAATGCATCATCTAAACTTCTACCTGACCCAGAACACAGCCAACATAGGCAAGTAGAAGTGCAGCTAGAATCCCCGCAAAAGACCCTTCAAGGCTAACCGCTCCTTCTGTACCCCTTGGGACTATCTTGAATGTTGTGACTAGGTAACTACAACAAACAAAAAATTCAGCAAATTAATAAGTATAATGGAACAAACATGCACCAAATAAACAAACTCAAATAGAATATAGATTCTGAAACTTCTAAGCTCTTTTAGGAAAATGCAGACAGCATGCATTTGTTGAGTTTGTGATAAAAATCACAAAACTACTAAGTTAATAAACAAAACATTACAGAGAATACACAGCTTTAGGAAAAAGAGGATCAACGAGATCAACTAAACATCAAGTGTGGGAGACAACAAACTCACAACAAGAATTTTTTTTAACACCTTAGATTCACAATCACAAATTTGACCAAGAACACACATTGTACGCAAACAAAGATTTAAATCCAAGAGGTAGACATTGAAGTATCAATTCAAGCACTACAATAATAATCACTCCAAAGTTAAATAATAATAAAAAAAAAATTAAAAGTATGCTGATTTAGTAAGAGTACCTTCTTGATCATTTCAAACAAACAAATATTTTCAATATAACAAAAGTTTCTCATTTAGGAAAGTGTAGAAAGAAATCAAATGCCCTGGATAAATATACATTGAATTTGAAAGGAAATTGGCTGCATGAGGAGTGTAACAAATTGATAGGCGTTTTGAAGAATCACACTCACATAGTCACCATACATTGACATTGTTTACAAAAGAAAAAGTTTTTAGATTGATGTCAACTTTCATTTGCTTGTTCTCTTGATAATCCTTGGTTTTCTTCTTCTACAATCATTCTAGAAATCTAACATGGATTCTCCCATCACATTCCATGAGAATATATTATAATTCAGACCAACTTATTTTCCATTATCAATACCAATGGTGGAAATTCTCACCCTACCTGCCACTTCTCACACACAAGAGAGAGATTGAGAATCAATCAATAGGTAATGTTTCTTAAGATAAAGTTGGCATGCAGCAAATACATAATTATGAAGAGAAGAACTTCAACACAAGGAGGAAAGATTTGAAATAGGAGACTCAATTCTACTAAAAATCTTTACATTTACTTGAGGGAAAACCCAACCCCTCAACAAACAGGTAATCCAGATAAAGTAATACGCGAGCAGCTCTTACGTAGGAAAGCTAGATTTGCCTCACTGCTCATACTTGATAGTCTCATTGTCTGGACAGTCGTCTTCACCGGGACTAGGGCAAAAGTACAAGAACTCCCATCAGCATATACAGAAGACTGTACACTAGTCTGAACACAAATTCGGCGGAGGAGGAATTCGCCGGCACCGTCAGCAGTATTTGAAAGAGAGGAAATATACACTTCTTGCGCTGCGATTCGCTTATGTTAGAATTAGGGCATCACCAAGGGAATATCGACGGATATGTCCCTCGGTTTAAATTCTAAAATTTTAAAAAAATTATAACTACATATCGACGGACACTATCCGTCGAAAAAAAAATTAAAAAAAAATAAATAAACAACGACGGATATAATCCGTCGATAAAACTAACGACGGATAAATCCGTCGAAAATCCGTCGGTACGCATAAAACTTAAAATCCCTCAAAAATCCGTCGAAAACCGCCGACCCGCATCAATTCCGTCGGAAATTCCGTCGGTATATGACAAAATTCTTGTAGTGGGATGCATATACTCGTATCAAGCTTTAGGGAGGACAAGCAATTAATATTTTTACGCAATCCTGCTGGGATGCTTCGTTTCATTCTATTATTATCTCTCCCGTGCCTCTTATTGACATCGATATCAATAGTGCATTAATGTCAACAAGACATAAATTATCTTTTTTATTCAGGAATAATATGTATTATTGAAAGTACGAGTTGCTATTTAAGAGCATTTAATATTCTTCTAGAATATAAAATGATGCTACTTCATGAGCAAAAGTTGAGGCATTTCCACAAATATGTGATAGTAATGTTAATATCACAATATGGTCATTCTTCAGGAATGTAATTGTGCTACTTCCAGAGCAACAACTTAGTTTTATTCACGATATGTGAAATTAATAAATTTTGAATTTTGAGATCTACCGGATCTCATATCTATTCTTGAAAAGAAATTAAACCACAATAGGATATTGAAAATGCAATTGTCACTCAAAGAGGAGCTCTTGCTTCCACTCCATATAATTAGGTAATATTTTAAATTACAACATACCTTTAGATATACATTGTTCTTTAGGAACATGTAATAATCATACTTTAATTGTGCTACTTCAGGAGTAACAATTAGAGTTATGAACATATAACATTTGCCAAAATCAAAAGCTTGAATCGTTCTTCAAGAACATGTAGTATTCTCCAGGAATACAAATTGTGCTACTCGAAGCAACAATTTTAATCTAATATCAAACCATTTAAGACGAAAGACTAATATTTTTTAGAAACTCAATTGCTCTTTAGGAACATATAGTGTTCTTTGAGATATAACTTGTGCTACTTCGGGAGCAACAACAATAACAATTCAAGAACCAAGATTCGCCCATCAATAAGACATAATACATAATCGCTCATAAAAAATATATAATATTCTTCAGGAATATTGAAGTAGCAGCAAATTAAGTTTGTATTTATATATATATATATATAAATATTATACAGTATGCATGAGAAAAAAAAACTGAGGTATATAGTAAATGCATAGATAATATTAATAACTTTTCAAGCGTCTGTAATATTCTTCAGGAATATTAACTTATGCTACTTCTGAAGCAACAATTGAGTTATTTCAATAAATTTGAATTGCTCTTTAAGAACATATGATATTCTTCAGGAATATGGATTGTGCTACTTCAGGAGCAACAATCTAGATTCAACATTAAATAAATAAATAACAAATAAATAAATAAATAAAAGCGTAAAATGAATGCTCTCCAAGAGCATATAATATTCTTCGGGAATATTGATTGTGCTACATCTGGAGCCACAATTTAAGTTTAAAATATGGTTTTGAATTGCTCTTCAAGAGCATTAATATTCTTCATGAATATGACTTGTGCTACTTCAGGAGCAACAATTGTTATTTAACATTAGATAAACAAACAAACAAACAAACAAAAAAGTAAATAAAAACGTAAAGTAAAAGCTCTTCAAGAGCATGTAATATTCTTCAGGAATATTGATTGTGCTACTTCTGGAGCAACAAATCAAGTTGAAAATATGTTTTGGAATTGCTCTTCAAGAGCATGCGATATTCTTCAGGAATATCAATTGTGCTACTTCTGGAGCCACAATAATAACAATTTTAGATCTACAATTCGTAGACTTTACTTAAATCATATACATCAGAAGAGATAGATAACATGTATCATTTAGTTTTATGTTTTTTTATGACCCCATATATACGATACGAAAAAAAAAAAAAACAACTTTAAGAGACAAGGCCTTTGATTGTAAATGGTCGTGGACATATCACCCACTCAACGTATCATATAATATTTGTTGTTAATGGTCATAGACAAAACAACCAATCTTATTTTAAAATTAAAAATCAATACAAAAGACCAACGAATACAAACATGAACGAATATGCTATATGGACGAAATCATGTAAACAATCGGTATTACCTCAGTTGGTTTGGAAAGGTTCGTGTGAACATTATTGAAGAAGAACAATTGTGCTGATAACGTGTTATAAACTAGAGAGATTGTAGAGAATAAATAGAGAGAGCGAATGTAGAGAATAAATAGAGAGAGCGAAAATGAGATGTATCTTATTATGAGGGTGCAGATCTCTATTTATAGAGTACAAGATGAGTTGATGGGATTTTAGGGTTTATATGGTCATCACAATATATGGTAAGTATATAAAAAAATATATTTACAACACAAAGTCAATTATCATGTATTTATTGGAAAAAGAATATTGAATTAGGTTAGGTGGAGTATAAACGAAGAGAGGCATTCACGTTTGGTCAAGTATGCTAAATGATGGCGTCAAATTATTATATTTAATGAACTGAAGTGTACTTCAAATTTATTTTATTTAAGGAAAAATAATAAAATGAAGAAAAAAAAAAAGATAGTAAGTAATGTAAAAACATGTGTTAATATATCAATATACCCATCTACACTATATCAAATACAAAATTACCCAACTTTATAAAAACTATCCACTATATACCCAAATTTACTAAAATACCCCCACTTTTTCATTTCTCTCACCTAAAAGTGTCAGGCCCTGATCGAACCGCGATCGGACCATGTCGTGTGTCCGATCGATCGGACATGACCGATCATGATCGGCCCACCTTAATACATGATCGGCCATGACCGATCACCCCCCCCCTTTAATACATGATCGGCCCACCTTAATACATGATCGGCCCACCTTAATACATGATCGGCCACTATATATCCCCCCCCACATTAATACATGATCGGCCATGGCCGATCACCCCCCACTTCGGGCCTTGGTCGGACGTGTCCGACCGGTCGGACCCTGATCGGGCCTTCTGTCCATCGTGATCGGATCATCCCACTTAGGGGTATTTTCGTCTTTTTGGGTATATAGTGTAGTTAAATATAAGATTTGGGTATAAATGTGTTTGTCTTTGCCCAGATGGGCATTTCGCCGCCGGACTCTAAAAACATTCTCTTTCTTGATGTCTATAATCAGAAGCGGAGCCAGCTAAGGGCTGGGAAGTGCTATAGCACCCCCGAAAATATAGATAATTTTATTTTAACATTATTCTTAAGTTTGGTCGTGACCGAGTGGTAGTGTTGTGAGGCAATTTTGCAACAGGTTGTGGGTTCGATTCTCATTTGTTACATTAATTTTCTTTATTTTTATTGAGGCCCATTACACACCCAATACTCAAAACCTTTTAAATGTTGGACAATTACACACCCAAATATCCAAAACCTTTTAAATATTGGCTCATAACTTACCCAAATTAAATAAAAACTACTCACTTCATTCCCAATTCCCACGACACACACTGCACACAATTAGCTTCTCACCCCACAAGCACAAGTCACACATACACGTTTTTCTGCACGTTTTTTTTCTCACATTTTTTTAGAAGGTTTTGGGAGGAATTACCGAAAAAGCTTTGTTTCATGTACTGCTGATAAATTGTTTATCAACATGCAATCGAGGAAAGGAAAATTACAATACATATTCGATTTTAAACCTTGTATTCGTTGTACAATATTTAAAAAAAAATCGGGGGCTCCGCCCCCGAACCCCCGAGAAGGTTTCGGCCCCGACTCTAAATCATGAATCTACCTTGCTTAGCACCCGTGAACTCAAAAACCTGGCTCCGCCACTGTCTATAATGCGTGTGACTAACACAAAGCAAAAGCGGCGAAGGCGACAAATATGAACAAAATATTGGGAATGACAAATTGACAATATTAGTGAAAAAGTGGGATCCAAGGAAAAAGATTTGTTTTTTATTTAGCACCTTTGAGTAGAGATAGTACTCCTAGAATTTCAAGCCTTGAAACAATTGGCCACCCTTTTATTCCTTCTTTAGCTTTTTATATATCGATAATATTTATAGTTGTTATTATAAGTGTGTATTGAGTAAATCTTCAAATTATTAATATGTGATAGGTGTTTGAAAATCATCCTGATTTTACTTTTGTATAAACTCTAAAGCAAATGTAAATCATACTAAATCATGTGTAATACACTTATATCTATAATGAGAAAATAATTATGAGTATCCTTTGGGATGATGTAGCGGTGAAGGGGTGGCCCGGGACCGATAAGTTATGGATTCAAATCCCAATGAAACCTCTATGGGTTGCCTGTCACCTATGGTTAGCCTAGGGTGGTTGAACTATCATGTGTGGTTTGCAGGCTATTGCACAGGAGTGGGGTTTATCCAGTGCGCACTTCGGTAGCGGCTGTGGGTTACTCTCATCATCCAAAAAAAAGAACTGTGAGTCCCCGTGGGATAAGATTATTGCACAAGAGAGGGGTTTATCCAGTACGCACTTTGGTAGCGGCTGCGGGTTACCCTCATCATCCAAAAAAAAGAAGTGTGAGTCTCAATGGGATGGCGTAGCAGTGAAGGTGGGTGGCCCGGTACCGAAAGATCATGGGTTCAAATCTAATTAGAAATGCTATGTGTGTCTAGTTACCCTCATCATCCAAAAAAAAGAAGTGTGATTCCCCATGACATGGCGTAGCAGTGAAGGTGAGTGGCCCGGTACCGAAAGATCATGGGTTCAAATCTTATTGGAAACGCTATGTGTGTCTGTCACCTCAGGGTGGTTTAACTCTCCTGTGTGATTTGCAGGCACCTTAGGGTGGTTTAACTCTCCTGTGTGATTTGCAAGTTTGCACATGAGCCAAGTTTACCCTATGCACACCAAAGATAGCGGTTGCGGTTCCACGTCATAAAAAAATGACATTTATTCACAATACAGCCACTTTAACAGGTAGTCCCTTCCCGAAGGTACCTATTCACTTTTCTTCTTCTTTTAGTTTTGCATTGGTTTAATTGAAAAGGAAAAACAATCGCACCCAATTATTCGTTTTCTGCAAGGTAATTTGATTTGTTCTCTCTCATGGTCGTTTGTTTCCTAATGTGTATGATTCATTTTATAAGTATGAAAGGTATACTCATGATCTTAAAGTATAAAATTTTATTGTTATTGTAAAAAATGTTAGTAAATATCACTCTTGTGTTCTCAGCCACCAAAGTCAAACTACAAGATTTGATTTAAAAGTGTTGTTATATGATCTTTGATAATAAGATAACCTATCTTAGTATCTTGGATTGATAGTTTGATTTTATCTCTTACATGTTCATTTATCTCTTAATATGTATTAGTCATTGTTTTATTTGTTTATAATAGTAAAATATAAAATGTAATTAATAATATACGAAGTGTTGTGCTAGGTGGAGAGGCGGAACCTGATGATTATCCTGCCTAGATTATGTAGACAATTTCATGAAATCATTTTCGAAAGGTCAAAAAGTAGTTTTGTAACTAACCAAAATATGCCCCAAAATAATAAAACTCATGAATTGCTATAACCAACTTCAATCATTTCATCGTGTATTTTTAATAATTTAATTAAATACTTAGTATTTATTTTGCCAGCCAAGAAAAGGTATCGTATGAAAGCTGTTTTTGCAATGAAAAGTTATAAGCTTTACAGCCCTTATGCTCTGTGCTCTTCATCACTTCGATGCCAGACCTCCTCCACTAAAATGAATTAATAAATGTAATTTCCAAATAAAAATGAATAAATGTATGTATTTTACAAATGAAATTAATTAAATAATTTTCCCTATATTTGCTGTGTAAGAATCATTGTTATGTCTTTCAATTCTAATTCTCAATTAAAAACTCTTTTTTTTATTTGTCAAAATTCAAGATTCAAACTTATATTTACGCATCTTTGTCATTATAATTAATTGTAAAATTTTTATTTTTCTCTCTTCTACTTTTTTTCCTTTTCTCTCTTTAGCCGTCGCTTTTTCTCTATTATCTTTTCCTTTACAATTTAGGAATTTAAGGATCGAACTTCAGTAACTTGGGTTAATAAAAGTACTAACGAACCATTTTTATGATTATATTACTTAGTCCAGCTAGAAGCCATTTTTCAAATGATGTTTGGCCCAAGATTTAGTTTACTTCAGTTAGGCCCAGACAATAATTCAAGCACACGCTCTCTCGATTTATAATTACTTCCTCCGTTTCATAGAATGTGTCCTATTATTTTTTTTCTAATTGTCTCATGGATCGTGTCATATTTTTATAAATGGTAATTTAGTACAAATATTTTATTTGTGGGACTCGTCACTTTACACAACTTCACACACAACTTTTAACTCTCCCTAATAACCGTGTTTAAAAGAAACAAGACACATTTTTTGGGACGGAGGGAGTATCATTTATGATTGTATTAATGTTCTTTGTATCGTTATAAATTTTAGTTAAAAAAGTAGAGTAGATGATAAAGTAAGATAAATAAGATGAGTGAGATAGTAAGATAGTGAATGATAAAATAAGAGAAAGAAATGATAAAATACGATAAAATAATGTGATTTCTTTTCTTTTTCTAAAAAATGCTCATTTCAAATGGGACACTCCCAAATAAAAAAGAATCTTTTAAATGGGACGTATGAAGTACTTAATATAAACACTTTATATGTGATTTATACCAATTTCTATTTATGAAGCCCTCTTAGAAAACAACCGTCAATGTTAAATAATCCCAGATAATGTTAATATTTTATATAATCATGTGATAATATGAGGTATAGAATGAAATGGCACATGAGATTCTGAGAACTGCAAAAGCAACATTATTTTAAGAGGCATTTCTAACAGTAGCCAAATAGTAGAAATAGATATACATTTATAGCCCACCACTAAAACAAAACACAAATATAGCAATTTTGTCCTTATACGGCGCATGACCAATTGGGGGGGCGATGGGGGGGCCGATGGGGGGGATGGGGGGCCGATAGGGGGAGTCCATAGGCCCTCCATCGGCGGAGGGCCGATGGGAGGGCCGATGGGGGCCGATGAACTCCCCCCTTGGAGGGCCTAAGGAGGGCCTAATGGAGAGCGGAGGGCCTAAGGAGGGCCTAATGGAGGGCCGATAATTTTTTTTTTTTATGATCAATGGCCTAAACTGAAAAAAAAAATGTTTACTGATTGAGACCATCGGCCAAAATTATAATTTTTTTTTTGATCAATGGCCTAAGCTGAAAAAAAAAAATGTGTACTGATTGAGGCCATCGGCCATCAGTCAAAATTATAATTTTTTTTTTCAGTTTTAATGGCCTAAACTGAAAAAAAATGTTTACTAATTGAGGTCATCGACCAAAATTATAATTTTTTTATGATCAATGGCCTAAAAAAATAAAAAAAAAAAAAAAAAATCTGACTGATGGCCGATGGCCATCGGCCAAAATTTGAATTTTTTTTTGAGGGCCGATGGCCCTCCTGCTTAACATTTTTTTTTGGGTTCAGGGCCGATGGCCCTTTAATTTTGCTTAACACTTGAGGGCCGATAGTTTGTTTTTTATTTTATTTTATTTTATTTTTAGGGTTGATGGAGGGCCTATGGACTCCCCCCATCGGCCCTTCGCCGATGGAGGGCCTATGGACTCCCCCATCGGCCCCCATCGGCCCTCTCATCGGCCCTCTGCCGATGGAGGGCCTATGGACTCCCCCCATCGGCCCCCCATCGGCCCTCCGCCGGATAAAGACAAAATGGCTACTTTTGTGTTTTGTTTAAGTTTCAAGCTACATTTGTATTTTTTTTTTTTCGTTTTGGTTAACAGTGGGTATTTCCACTTATTTTAATTGGATACGAGAAAGAACACTATTTAATGACTAGTTACCGAAACAAAAATAATATCCAAAAGAGAAAAATTCATTAAATTTCCCAACCATCGAGGGATATAGCACTTTATTTCCTAAACTTTTAAAAAGACCACTTCATCCCCTAATTTATTAACATGAAAGCAGATAACCCCCTACTGTTAAACTTAATAGAAAACTTAACACTAACCTTTGGGGGTATAGCACTATACCCCTGACCTTTAAAAGAAAATACATAATACCTCCATACTATCAAAAATCAGTTAACCCTCATTACCTATTTAGTTGGTTCTATAATAGAGTTTTCGAGCCAAACCAAACTAAAGCAAAAAAAAATTAGATCGACTTTCCATTTTTATATTTTACTTTATAGTTTTAAGTTATTTTCAGTTTAACCAATCGATTAATCAAACCGAAAATATTTAAATATTTTTATTTAAAATTTTTATTTTTTTCTATAATATTTATATTGAACAGGGAATTATGTATTATAATTTTTCTTATTTTCTTCTCTTTTTAGTAATTTCAGTTATAATTGAATTAAATTGAACTTAAATGGTTTTTTTTTTCGGGTAAAAACTAAACAAATTATTTTGGTTCGATGTTTGGTTTCGAAAATTTAGTGCTTCGATTTATTTTAATTAAAACGATACCCTATAACATACCATATGTGCCGATTTATAATAAATAATTTGATGTTATGCTGCACTTTATAGGTGGTGGTGGTTAATGCTTTTATCTTTAATAGTTTTAGGTGGTATACTGCATTTTTTTTTATAGATAAGGAGTTATAATGCTATACTCTTAATATATGATATTAAGTTTTTCATTAAATTTAACTATAGGAGGTAATGTGCTTTTATATTCATAGGTTAAGGGGTATAGTGCATTTTTTAAAAGTTTATAATGCATTTTTCTCTATCCAAAAACGCACAAAGATTTGGTGCAGTCCAGCACTCACGTGCGATGTAAGGCCTCAATGAAAGGAATTTCAGACTTATTTTTGAAGAGAGAGAGAGAGAGAAATATCAGAGAGCAGTGATTTTTCATGTGAATGAAAACATAGAGCAAATAATGCATCAAGCATGGCTCCCCAGCCAACCATGTAGAGTCCATCAATTATCATCATCTTTTTTTGCCATTTTATTTATTTTTATTTTTTTACTTTAATTTCCACTAATTTTCAGAAAGCATCATTATATTCATATCCGTTTCATTAACAATTCCATTAAGCAAATACAAATTCGTTCAATATAACATGTATCGATCTTCACATCCTTGATCGTAAATTGAGTCAAAATCATCTTCTCTTTTTCGTTCACCCGTCCTACGCATTATCCAAATATCTCGATTACAAATCGTGTTTCGTCTTTTATTCAACTTTTCCCCCTGCCCACCTGGCTGAGAGATACTACTACCCTAACCAGGAACCTCGCAACAATAATAATTTTAAAATATATATCCCCAGGTGGGTCCCTCTCAGGAAATCAACCTACAAAATTCCAAAAGCCAAATAATTCCTCTGCGGCGCCTTCTGCATCTAACCCTGAAGAGAAACAGTACTAGTACAAGATTTTGATCTCTAGATATTATATACCTATTTATGTTTATGTGTGCACAGGCGATGGATTTACGATCTACGTGTAGGGGGGGCATCAAACCTTCCAATTTTGAAAATTATAAATTTAACCTATGTTTTTTGAAATCGCTACTTTGCCCCTCAAAATTACATTGAATTATAAATTCGATATTTTATCTTTAAAATTATATTTTGCTCAAAGGCATTGTCTAAGTCCACATTCACTAAAGGCAACAAAGAAGCACGAGACGCGAGTCGCATAGCTTGATTGACACTATATATATTTACTTGTGCACACTAATTATTACTGCCAACAAATATAATCATTAATTTTCAAGTTTATTAGAGCTCTTTAACCAATGTATCCATTCGCATAATTTTCTTGTTAAGAAAAAAAACGAAATGAATCAAATTGATCCAAATCAATTTCATTTTTTAACTTCAACCAAATTTAAAAATATTATTTTATCCTTTTCACTTTAAGTTTTATTTATTTTAAATATAATAAATATATAACTATGAAGAATTTAATGCAAATTTTATTATTGACAATTCAAAAGTTTTCTATATTTAAGTTTTAATTTCAATTCAACTTTTTATTTTTTTAATTAAAAATCATGAACTTGATTGTATAATTTTATTATGTCATTTTGGTAGGAAATAAAATAATATTAAAAGTGTATATATATTATTTTGTGATAATTATATTAAATAAAATAATATAATATTAAATATTAAAAGTGTATATATATTATTTTGTGATAAAATAATATTAAATAAAATAATTATATTAAATAAAATAATTTTGTGATAATTTGAAAAAAAAATGTTAAAAGTGTATAAATATTATTTTGGTAGGAAACTAATTCTATAAAAAAATATATAACTTTAGTTTATCATTATTTTATAAATAAGTAAAAGAAAGATTCCAATAGGAAGAGTTAATAAATATTTTCATTTATTTTTTTAATTTGCTTATAAAATAGAATAAATTTGTAAAAAATTGAAAAATTAAAAAAATAGAAAGTGTATATATTTCCTCCATCCCGTTATAAGTGGTCACCTTTCCTTATTGGAATGTCCCAATATAAGTGGCCATTTTTTTCCGAATTTGGCAAATAATTATCATCATATTTTCTAATTTATCATTTTTTCTCTCCTACTCTCTCATTATCTTATTCATCTCTCTCTCATACTTAATTATCTATCTATCTCTCATACTTTATCATCTATCTATCTTTCAAACTTTATCATCTATTCTTTTAATTCTCGTGGCGAAAAATGTGGCCACAAATAGCAGGACGGATGGAGTATATTATTTTGATAGGAAACTAATTCTACTAAAAATTTTAAGAAATAACTTTAGTTTATCATTATTTTATAAATAAGTAAGGAAGAGTTCCAATAGAAGCTTTATAAATATTTGCATTTTTTTAATTTGCCTATAAAACAATTACTCCCTCCGTCCTATTATTAGTGGCTACATTTTCTAATTCAGGTGTCCCGCTATAAGTGACAACGTGACAAATTAGTAAAAAGTTATCACCATCATTCCTACTTTAACATCTTATTTCTCTCTCTTATTTTATCATTTACTCTCATTATAATACTAATTTATCTCTCTTACTTTATTATTTACTATCATTATCTCACTTATCTTCTCTCTTCTACTCTCTTATAATCACACTCATCCTTCTCTCCTACTTTATTATATATTCATCTCTCATACTTTATCACATATTCTCTTAATTCCCGTGCCGAAAAAAAAGAAGTCACTAATAATGGAACGGAGGGAGTAAAAAATAATAAAAATACACTTGTTGCATAAATACTCGGAAGAAAGATAATTCGTAGAATTGATATATTCGAAAGAAAATTAAATTCGTATAATCGAAATATTAATCGGCTCATATTTAGCTCAAATTTTCCAATTCGAGTTAAGCTTTATTAAGCTTGAGTCCGAGCTATTCAGATAAAGTTTGGTCTGTTAACAACCCTAATGGCATACTCCCTCCGTGCCGCTATTTGTGGCTCACTTTCCCGAAAGGGGTGTTCCATTATTTGCGCCCACTTTTCTAATTTGGTAAAAAAGTACTCATACTCTATCATCTTCTCTCTCCTATTTTATTACATTTTCTCTCCTACTTTATCATCTTTCTCTCATACCCTCTCATTATCTTACTCATCTTCTTTCTCATACTTTATCATCTACTCTCTCTCTCTCATACTTTATCATCTACTCTCTTAATTCCCGTGTCGAAACCAATTGAGCCACAAATAACGGAGGGAGTACATGTTAATAACCTTGTCTTATTGTCAAATGTTTAGTGTTCAAGTTTTAGTGATGTCTCTATTAGTTTAGTTTTTGTTATGGCAAATTGGATTATTTAGTCCCAAAAGTATGGTGTTTTGGCCAATTTAGTCCCTTATTTAATTTTTTTAGTTATTTGGTCCCCAAATTATGAATTTTTGGCCAATTTGGTCCTTACGTTTAATTTTCCGTTAGTTTACCGTTAACTTTTTTTTTAAAAAATAAAATATAAAGGGTATTTTCGGAATAATTTTTACGAGGACGAAATTGGCCAAATTGTCGAACATTGAGGATCAATTTGACCTAGTTTTCTCTCTCTGGAACTCTCTTTTTCTCTTCCATGGCGTACCCACCGCCTCACTCCTCGAATCACAGCAGCCTCAACGACGAAACCACCTCAAATCGCCGACTTTACAATCCCTACCAAGATTTTCACCTCCCCCAGCAAACCCTATACCACATCCTGATGCAGCCGGAGTTCCTCTTTCAGGAGGAGTCAATCGCGCAGCGCCGATCTTGGGGGGATAATCTCACCTACTACACCGGAATCGGCTACCTCGCCGGCGCAACCAGCGGCGCCGCCAAGGGTTTCGTATCGGCGGTGAAGGCTATTGAGTCGACCGATACTCTGAAGCTGAAAATCAACCGGATCCTGAACGGATCGGGCCACGCCGGGCGGCAGATCGACAATCGGTGCGGCGTGATCGGACTGATGTACGCCGTGCTTGAGAGCGGCATGGTCGCGGTGAGAGACACGGATGATGTGATCAACAGCGTGGTGGCGGGGCTGGGAACCGGTGAACTTTTCAAGGTGGCGTCGGGGCCGAGGTCGGCGGCGCTGGCAGGGGCCCTCGGAGGCGTGCTCGTAGGGGCTGTTGTTACTGGGAAGCAAGTGTTGAAACGGCATGTTCCGTTTTGAGCGGTGGTCTATTTTCTTTCTTCACTTTTTTCAATTTTTGGAATTTGATTTGGTTGGCCTTAAATTTTGGGTAAGTATTATTTAATTGTGTTCATGCTTAAATTTTGATACAAAAGGGGCGAAATTATCACGGTAAAAAATGAGGGTTAATGTCTTATAGTATTCAATTTTGACTTGGGTAAGGAAAAATAGATGTTGGCCAAATTGATCCTTAATGTTCGACAATTTGGCCAATTTCGTCCTCGTAAAAATTATTCCGAAAATACCCATTATATTTTATTTATATAAAAAAAAAGTTAACGGTAAACTAACGGAAAATTAAACGGAAGGACCAAATTGGCCAAAAATTCATAATTTGGGGACCAAATAACTAAAAAAATTAAATAAGGGACTATATTGGCCAAAACACCATATTTTGGAGACTGATTAATCCAATTTGCCTTTTGTTATTAGATGTGAATGACAAAAAACTTTGTAGTCATTAATTAAGGCGGAGACGGATTTTGAGGGGGTCAAGAGGGTCGATTGACCCCTCGACCACTAGAATTTGCATAGTATGGTATGCCATCATAATGTAGCAATAATTAAAATGAGTTATATGTCTAGTTTAGTGGTTAGCACCTTCAGCACTTTTCTAAGTCCTTATTACAACAATTTTTTTTTGTTTTTCAACTTGCCACAAACTTTACCTTTTCATTATAATTGCTATAGTTTCCTCTATTCTATTTTTACGATTCTTAACATTTCTTTTAAGATTTTTTTCTAATTACATATTTTTTTCAATTTATTGAATTTAAGACAATTCCTTATGGTAGATACATAAAAGATCTCATATGTACTATGCACTAACTTTAGCAGATTATTTTTCTTGCCATAGATACATACAGAGGCGGATGTAGGGGTGGGCTGGGGTGGGCTCCAGCCCAGTGCAATCCCGGCTCAGAAACTACATTTACCCGATCCAAATTTATTTTTTACATATTTCAGCTCACCCCAAATCAGTCCAAATGATTTGTAAATTTATTATAATTGAAATTCATTTCAACACAAATTCTAATTCGCAAGCCCAAATCCCAAAATCTAATTTTGACAGCCCCCATTTTTCGTGTCGATGCCGAATTTTTTGTGTAAATTTTACGAATTTTTTTTTTCGTATTTTATGAAAATTTAATATATTGAAGCGAATTTAAAAATATATTAGTTCAATGGCCCAACAACAACTAAATTAAATGGTCCAACAACAACAATTAAATTAAATGGTCTAACAAGTCAACAACAATAATCCTATACAACGAGAATTGAGATATAATTGAGAGGATAGTGAATTAACGACACTTCAGAGGACAGAGGAGGGATCAAGGAGCGAGAGTTAAGCAGACCGTATCCTAGGCGTCCGGAGTCCTTACTCTTGACTTCCTTATACTCATTGTTACATTACATTTTGTCTAAAAAATTTTTTCGAGGGCTTCGCCCTCGAACCCCCAATAAGTCTCGCATCCCCCATCTATAAATCCTAGTTCCGACCCTCCAGACCCCCCTAGTATACATTTCTAGATCCGCCCCTGGATACATAAACCATCTCTTTTTTATAGTTGGTAAAATTTGAATTAAATATTAAGTCCAACAATCATAAAAAAAAAAACATGATAAAATGATAAAAGAATTTAGAAAAAAAATCAAAGAATTTGATCATATATATCCATATGAATTAAAAAGTAATTATTAATGAAATGTAATGTCAATAATTATAGAATAAGTTGATAAGAAGTTTTAAAAGAAATTACACAAATTGAATATTTATATTTTAATTGTGATTGGATTAGATGTCCATAAACTGATCCATTCTTTGATTATTTTACTAGTGAAGGGGAATATTTTATAGTTTATCTCATTTTTAGATTTACTATGGTCAATATTATTAGGATGAAATTGATATGATTTTTTTACATTTTATTATGTTAATGAGATTAATGTTAATAATTAGTATTAATATATGTTTGAGCAAAATTAATTTATATATCTAATTGGTCTAAATTCCTAATATAACAAAACTAAAAGGGTAGCATCATCTTTTTAAGTTTGATTGGAGTTATTTCGGAAAATTGATCTGGATCAAATCGATCCGTTTAACATCACGCCATCACCCTCTTATTAATTACCATTTCACAAAGTTGTTTAAGAATTTAGTGAAATAGGTTAAACCTATGTTTTGTAATAAACTATTTTCAACAATAAGTAGAAAAAATAACGGCATTTCTGATGTCATGTGTTTTAGACATGCATATAATCATTAATTCAATTCTCTGCAGCTTAACATAGTATATCCATTGTAGATGTCGACATATATTAATAAATAATTAAATCAAAGCATCATAATATCATAACTAGGAGTATATTGGTTATGAAATTAAGATTGATAAATAGCAAATGGATGGAATATTGATTAATTATGTAATGTCAAAAGCGTTGGGAGATTGACCTATGAGTGCGCTTGAAGTGTGGAGACACAATCGAGATGAGTCCACCAAGAGGAGGCCTCATCTTTGATCGATAAATCATCTCATCATACGGGAGTTGATAGAATCTGAAAAAGGGAACAAACGATTCACCACTTGTCGTCTCATCTCGATTATCCTTTCGAAAAAACAATGCCGGTGAGTGTAGGAACCAGGGCTTCGGAGTTGGTGTTGATGCTACACTGCCACGTGGCCCACGGGCGAAGGAGAGGGACCTGGCATTTAGAGGTGAGATTTTGGGCCCTAGAAAAGCATGGGTATCAAGATACCATGGTTTTAACGAATCAAAATGGTGTGAGACGGTGAATGAGAATCTTGAGGAAGAGCATGACCCCATTGGTTTCGTTGATGCCTCGAAATTGTCAAATCCAAGGGATGATATTATGAATGTCGCTGAGGAAAGCTCGACGAATGGCCTCACCCCCTACAACAATTCACATCATATCATATCAAACATTTTATATTACAAAAAATATTATATATCCTAATTAAATGTATATACCTTCCAAAGGCAAGAGAAAAGGGATGGAGGGTCAATCACAAAAGCCTTGTGAAGTCTTCGAGGATAATAATCGGCTATAATCTTGAGCGTACCAAGCAACATGTTCATAAAGGGAGGTGCTGATCTGAAAAGGCCTGAAATTTCACATTAAACCCCAAGAAATAGTTAAATTTACTTTCTCAAAAAATGGGCACTTTTTTTTAAAAAAAAAGTAGTGAAAATTCAAACTACTCCAATTGTCTGCCAGTGAGAGAAAAGGGAAATTATGGACACTTTTGCTTTAAATAAATTTGGCCATGAAAATGACATCATATGCCCCTGCACCAACGACCAATCAAGGGTATTCCGGGTAATTTCTGACGGAGTGTGCTTTTGCTTTTCCCACAGATTAGTTGATAAATTTATGATATCTTCTTGATCTAGTTAACTAAAATGAGTTATTTATTACAAGGCGTGACTAACAAAAGGCATTTTTGAAGGTGTATTTGAGAATTCAACTGAGTGTGAATGTGGAATCCCTAGACAGTGGAATCTACATTAAGTAACTGCAATTTTCAACTTCAATAATAAAAGCTGTCTTCTGATTTATTTGACAGGGCATATACATACCTCAATATTTATGAATTATACATATATATCAGCACATTTTGATTAAAAAATAAAAATAAAAAACAAAATTGTCTGTGTGTGTGTATAATAGTAAGAAGAGAAAATTAAGGTTGTGGGAGCTTACTCGCATCAAAGAGGAGGACAAATTGCTCAACGTTTTTGGACATAGTTTGGACTGCCACTTCAAGTGTAAACACTAGCAACCGAGTTAGCCTAAAAAATAGAAAATCAAACACAAAAATGAATATATATGCATGCATGCATGTATGTGTTTAGATATATTCATATATCTAAACTTCTTTAGTGTCTAAAATTAGAAATCAATCTCAATCATTGATTAGAAATGTTAATTGTTAAGGTTAACTAAAAGGGTTAATAACTTTTAAAAAGCATCAATAAACATGATTGAGAATTATTCCTAATTTAATTTTTTATATGTATATATATATATATATATATATATATATATATATGTATATATATATAGCAATAAAGGAACTGAATTAGTAAGTACTGATATATATAGATTATTAGAGTACTTACCGTTTTTGTGAATGGAACTTCTGGTAATCTTGCTTGATTCGAAAAACCTGCAAATAGAATAAAGAAATTTACTATCTTAAAGATACTTTCACGACTAACAACTATGGATTTACTTTCGCCGTGGAAAAGAAAAAACAAAAATTACCACGACAGGTCGTAGTTCATCGTCATGGCCAGCAACATAAGCCATTCCTTCAGCGAGCTCAGGGGAGAATTCATCAGCCATCAAATGGCCTATAAATTCAAATATTATTCTTGTCTTTATTTAATTATAACAGTTTCCAAAACTTTAAAAGGAAAAAGAAAAAAAAAAAAAGAAGAATGATTCCCAGGTTATAAAGCAAAATTTGAGAAGTTGCATGAAGAAAAGGAGATGCAGACAAAATAAGGTTGGTGAATGATGTGAGATTTTTTATTTTGAAAATTCGAAAGTAGGAGTAGTTGATATTAAAAGCACAAGTAATTAATACTCACACATGTTACATGTATAATCAGAGAGGAAAAATATTTAAAAATAAAAATATAATTACCAATACCAAAGGAGTCTCGCCATGAGAGACAATTTCTGAGATGTTTAGCTGCTCTCTTCACACTATCCCCTTTGGCTTCTAGAAACCTCTCCACACATGCATTATTGCAGAACTTCTCCTGCAAAAACCATGTTCAATATTCTACAAGAGAGTGAGAGAGAGAGAGAGAGAGAGAGAGAGAGAGAGAGAGAGAGAGAGAGAGAGAAATTAATCTAACCTGTTTGAGAGTGAGTGGAGATTGTTTGTTGAGCACGTGAAGAACTGATTGAACTCTATGATTATCTTTCTGGGCTTCATTTCTCAATCCCATTTTAAAGAAAACAGAGAAAGATGCTCACTCTGTGTAGTGCGTGTGTGAAATGAAATGAATGTCTCAAGAAATCACACACAAAGATACCAACACATGCTCAAGCAAATTGTGTTCAAAATAATTTGTTATTCCACCTTAGTAAGTGTCTACGCTGAGAGAGAGAGAGAGAGAGTGAAAAGGGCCCATGCATATAGGCCTGAATAAATAGAACTGGGGAAAATTAGGATGATCGACGAAACCGTTAAACCGTCTCAATCGCATCATTAAATTAATATTTATTTAATACTATGCATAAATTTAAGAACAAAATAAAAAAAAAATGTAATGGGTATATACTGTATGTCAGTGGAAGGCATATATAGGCACTTCGTTAATTATTCTTCTATGTTATTTATGGCATATGCATAACTAAAGTTATCACATGTGGATGCGTATTATTCCCCACATGACGTTTTTGTCTCACTTTTTCGTGTCTAACTCGTGTCTCATTAACATTTTTAACTATATGCACTTAGGAGCGTACGATTTTAATTTTAAGATTATTTATGTGCTTATAATTTAAATGTTAGTTGGACATGAGAAAGTGGGATTGAGGATCCGAATTAGTATTATTCATATAGAAAAATGCTGTTAACATAGTGAACAAAGAGAAAGGGAATGAGAGTTTGCGAGGAAATGGTAAAAAAAAGTATAGTAGGGCAAATTGTAATGATGCATTCTATATATACAGAAAGTGAACCCGTGAACGGATATTTGAGATTTTCAAACTGCCCATTTTTATGTGTTTTCTTCTTTGCTCCGTATCCAACTTGTCAACTTTTCTGCATCAACTCTTTTGGACTCTCTCTCTCTCTCTCTCACACACACACACACACACTAGACCAACATATGTTGGTACATGCAGCTATCGATGATGCAAATGATTTCGTATTTTGTGTATTTATTTAAGATTGTTTTTTCAATTTCTAATTAACTTTGGAAATTGTCGCTTGAAAATGTTTTATACTGCGACAAGGAAATGACCAATTTTTATTTTATTTATTTTAGAATATTTTTGAAAGCATCATATAAATGATTATTTTTTATGTAATATATGATGTCCAATGACTCAAAATTCGATGAATAAATCTTGGACGTTTATGAATATTCAGTTCCACGCAAGTAAGTGAAACATGTACAAATTCAACAAAATCACGGAGCTCAATATTTACTGTAAATATTGACCTCTAGAACGATACATAAATTCTAACTCGCGGTATTAATAATTATCTTTTAGAGTTGTTAAGTATAATATAATATAAATAAATATTACCATTCCGGTTTAAGTTTTATTTTTTGAACACCCCTACTTGTATTTCATTTGAAGATTTGCATATTTACAAGGTCATGATTTGGTAGTCCTCCACAGAAACAATTTACCTGCACACTTTGTCTTTTTATTACAAATTAAAGAGGGTTTTCTATATCTTATTTTATTATAATTACTATGATAATGAGTTACAATCTTGTTTCGTTTCTATTTTTCTTTTCTTGTGACTTACGAGAAAAACATATCACCTCTATTTTAATATAGTAGATTAGGCGTTCGGATGTTGTTCAAAATGTTAAAATATACAAAAATAAATCAGTGTACAAAATTGACAGCGAGACACGGTGATTTACTTTTTTATATGAATTATAACCCACAATGCATTACCATGAAGACAACAAAAATAAATTCACTAAGCGCAATCATGGATTACAAAATACAATCGAGTACAAAAAAGACAACACTCTAAACATTCTATCACAACTACACTATACTGCTCGCAAGCTCTCGTGTATACTGTATGAGTAAGAATGTGTTACACTTAATACAAAGGTTAGACTCTTGTAGCTCAGACAAACTATCTCGAGGTGCGCAAGTTCTTCTGAACATTTCTATCTTTAATAGAGATTGGGAGGTCATGTTCTATAGCCAGTTGCAATCATCTTCAAACATGGGAGATGCTGGCGACTTTTATATATTGTAGCGGAACGATTGAGTGAAGAGTGGTAGTGGGCGGTTACTTCCTCCGGCTCCGGCATTCTAGCACTCCATGATAACTTCTGCAACTGCCACGACCATCTACTTGTTGTCCAGATTCTTCCAGAAAATGTTTGTAACAATATCTCTGAATTTTCACATCATTTCCTGAAATAATCAACACATGTGAAACCTCCTACATATTTTGTAGTAAAAGAAATTAGAACAACATAGGATGTAAGAATCAACGTAAGCATATTTAATATTCATCCGAAAATAAACATCAACAGGTATAATTTACAATTTATAGGTATAAGTTATAAACATATATTCATATACGCACATATAAGTGTGAAAGTGTTATCAAATATACTTGACTTTGGGTTGATGATTTTCTTGATTCAAGTAGGCAAATTCTCCAACACATACTTGACTTTGTGACGAGCCTCACCTAACCTTAAACTACGTAAACACAAAACAATTTCAAATTTGAACATCAGCAAACCCCACATAGCACATGAGCACTAAATAAATTTCTTTCATCACATCATCTTCAATCATTGTCTTATTTTTAAATATCAACAAAAATAAGTGGAAGATTAACTATTTGCTTATGGTTTCACTTAGCGGGTTCGTGGGGTATGTCATTGTTCATGTCAATTTTGATTCTAGTGAAGTAAAATCAAACTAAATTAAGCAACACACCTTTTAAAAAAATTATAATCTACGGTATTTTTAATTTCATATTACTATTTTTGTATAACAAGCACCGCTAAAACATTACAAGCATATTACATTTCTAACTGATGTATAACAAAAAAAAAAAAAAAACATCATGGCTCCAATAATTACCTGGAGTTAATTTGACTCTTATCTGCCTATCAATAAAATATTAAACTAAATTACTACATAATATAATCAATAAAAATGAGAAGTGGTCTTGTTTGTATGAAGCTGTTCCAGGTGGGAATTCATTACATATATTTAAATGAATTTATTGACTAAATCCTGGATGCTTAGTCAATAATTCATAGACAATTGATACTATTGGATACTTTTACTATAAATAAATAATACATTATTATTATTATTACTGATTCGCAACAAGTAGTACATTCATAAGTGATACTTTCATTCGCAACAAGTAGTACATTCATAATAATTAATACTTTTATTAAGAACAAAAAATGCAAAGTATGTAAATGAGTAATAAAGTAGTGAGACCCACTAACTTTTGTAGAGTGTTAATTTACTTCAAAAAGAAAATGGACAATTGGAGTGGGACAATCCGAAAATGAATACTAGACAATTAGAGTTGGACGGATGGAGTAATCAGAATTACTTTGTTCTATTCCTCCTAATTCAATATTTATCTTATTATGAACTGATCCTATCTATAGTGATATCAGAGCCAAGGGAGGAATAAGATAGTTATATGGTCATGATGTAATTTATCACACTAAAAGTATTATCAGTATGAATTAAATTTGGTAAAAAAAAATAATACTGTTAGAAACAGTATAAAAGAAGAATTTGAATTACATCAAAATTTAGAATTATTGAACAAATGGACAATTCCAAGAGATAGAGTTAAACATCTTTAAAGTAATAATCTTTGGATCAGAATAATATATTCATTTAAAGAAGTTATTTAATTATCGATAAATGAATAATTTATCTCTATATCGATAAATTAATATTTATTACTTTAGAGAGAGTTTTTTAATAACTTAGTTCATGCACATTAAAGGACTGAAAAATTTCATATTAAAAGAATGTACATTTGATGAGTACTAATAATAAAACAAGTCGAATTATTCAAGTTTATAAGAACTTAATAGTTTTGTAAAATAACAAAATTCATGTACATAAAAAATGAATAATTTATTTTTATCTATATTAAATTATCCTAAAATCTAAAATCAAACAATAATACACTTGTTCCAATTGTGTCATCAAAAGAGATATTTCAAGCAATAGTCACTTTAAACAATTATTTACTACAACATACGCAAAATATTGTAGAAGTTGTTTATGCTTTTCGGAAAGTTAACACTACAAGAAATCTTGTTTTTACCGACGGAATTAACGACGGAAAAAAAACAGGGTAGGCTTACCGATGGATTACCGACGGACTGACAAGCGGACAGATTATCGACGGATTACCGACGGAATTTATCTGTCGGTAAGACACCGACGAAATATTCCGTCGGTAATAAATGAATTTCCATATAATTTATTTTTTTCTTATATTGCCGACGGATAATTAATTTCTTATATTCCGTTGGCAATATTATAATTAATTTTTTTTAAATTATAAACATAAATTTACCGAAGGAAAAATCCGTCGGTAATAAGTAAAGTTTTTACCGACAGAATATTCCGTCGGTAATTCCGTCGGCGTAACCTAAATTGATTTAACGGGCAGAAGCCGTTGGAGCAGCATAAATCACAGCTCCTTCACCATCGACGCCCGCGACTCCCACCACCGCCACGCCCGCGCCCTCGCCGTCTACGCCTCCCCCACGCCCGCAGCCGGGATCTTGTGGTTATTACCAGGTAAGAATTCGATTTTTGTTTGTTTCTACCTTTGTGGGATAAGGCATTTTTTGTTTGTTTCAACCTTGTTTGAATCTTTCCTAGTTTTTGCTTCAGAATGTGCTTGAAGAAATCATGTTGAACAAATCTGATTCTTGAACAAATAATGTTTGATAAGGAAATCTGATTCTTGAACAAATCATGCTTCTGGTGTTATGCATCTCCCCTCTGAAATTCACGTGTTGGTGTTGAAATACCAAGGAAGATCATAGATTTAGCGTGAAATACGGTTTGCAATTATTAGGGTATTATATTTAATTTATTGATTCACAATATATATAGGCATAGGTTATTCATGTTTAGACAAGATTAAATTGTGCATGGTGTCTCATTGAGATGACATAAGAGTTGAAGTAGTTGACTTGTGGTTGTAAATCGCTATTGATGTAATAAATCTTGTCTCACTAATGAGTCGATTTCGTACCTAATTATTTCTGTCCGAAAGGGTCTCTTAACTGTGCAGGTGAGACATATTTGTTGGCAGTTATGCAGGAAATGGGCTGATTTAGCGTGACACTTGGAGATGAGGTGGCGATGCGAATTATAGCTGGAATGGCGATATTTTGAGCGGTTTTTGGTCGAGAAAGGAAGGAGAAAAGAAGAAGGAAAAGAAAGGAAAGAGAGAGGAAGGAAAGAAGAAGGATAAGGAAGGATTAGATATTTCCATATCTATCAAGATCATTTCCTTATCCTACAAGAAACCCTAGATATGATCTAGAGGGTTATATAAAGAAGAGGAAGCACGAAATTTAGAGGTTTTTTGGGGGGACAACTCTACACACCGTGCCTACCTTTCCTTAACCTCGAAGACTCATCATTTTCATTCCGACAAGTTACCGCCGCCGCCGAGCCATTGCCGAAGACAAACCACCGCACCATCGATGAGAATAACTCAACAATCAAACTTACCGATCCACTTCATGCAACAGTAGTTTAAGATGATGAAACAAACACTTCTATTTCAGTTTTTCTTATGTTCGAACATTAGTTAATTTTGTTTCTTGCTTTTCATTTGTTTCGAGAGACCGAGGACTATCGGGACTCTTAATCTAGTTTCAAGTTGTGTTTAAATTCAGTTTGTGTTTAGTTTAAAATTGGTTCGTGTTCGTTTTCAGTTTTTAGTTAGTTAAATTTACTTTAATTTAGTTTTCGTGCATGCTAGGGTTAGGGTTACAAATGATGCATGTTCTATTTCGCAGGGTGTCTTATCTGTGCAGTCACGACAGTTTCATGAGTAGCTAAACTTTTAGTGGTCCTGCAGAATGTAAAACGCACACGTGAACAGTACATGAGGCTTAGGTGCTGATAATTAATCAAAGGGTTTCGGGTTAATTCTGATTTATTTAATCTGGCTAGTAATTTAGGCTTGATCACCCTAGGTTGCCCAGTCTGTAGCTAACTTAGTACTTCCATCGTTTCTCGTGGAACAAGGCTAGGTAAGTAGCAAAATTATTCGAAAGAGTAGTTGGATTAAACCGGTAGGAGACTATTAGATGCCCAACATACGAGTAGGCTCCTATACTAGGCTCCCTTAGTTTGATAAAGCTGTTTAGCTATTAAATCTATTGATTGCCCAACAACGTAGGTTGTAGCTAAATTAGGGAAGTAGTCGTTTCTATGCCCAACATGGCGGTTACCGACTAAGTAAGTGGGAGTGAGGATTACGCAGTTTAAGTTACGGTAATCTATAACTAGTTGATCCATGAGATTAATTCATTTTATGTGCCAAGGATTGGAATTACGTGTGTGTGAATATTCTGTTGGACCCATCTCTTATCTGCCTAGTTAAAACAATTTTATTTCAGTTTCAGTTTTTTTGCAATTTATTTCAGTTTTAATAAGTTCTTAGTTTAGTTAAAAACCCAAAACTTGCGTGGTTGCTAACCAAACCCAAGATAAGTAGGAAAATAATATGTCTAGTCCTCCATTCCCTGTGTTCGATACCCTGTAAACTATACTGATATAATTCTCTATTTTTGCAGGATTATTTGGTGTAATACATCGATCACCAAATTGGCGCCGTTGCCGGGGAACGGTGTTATCTAGTTTTATTATTTTCTACTAATTTTTTGATCTTTTAAGCGTTGCATGAGCAGGTCTTCCAAGCCTAACCTCATATTTGATCCAGAGGTCGAGAAAACAGCAAAGAGGAATAGGAAGAGGACAAAGCTGCAAAAGCAACAGATTCTGTCCGAGGCAGAAAATGTCTTAACCGCCTGGCCCGGAGACGAACGAGACGCCGGTGATCGGACCCGGCGACTACGAATCCGAAACCGTTAGGTTGGACAAAACACCGCACAATACTCCAAGAACTAGCTCAGAATCAGAGGAGGAAGAGATGGAGGACGAAGTGCACAATCCACAACCCTTGAGGATGAATATCGGATTGCTTGACATGGGAGCGGACCTTCCCGGTCCAATCCAAATCACAACTACTGAACAAATCGATGTCAAGCTGAACATGGTCGCTGCCATGCCAAAGTTCTATGGGAGAACGAACGAGAACCCAAATTCCTTCTTGGCCTCGTTCAACCAAGTCTGCAATCTGCACAAGCAAGGCAATCTGGATGCTTTCAAGCTCAAGGCTTTTCCATTCACTCTTCAAGATGGAGCACAAGCATGGTTCTCAAGTCTAAAGCCGAACACAATAACAACGTGGGCCCAGATGCGTACAGTTTTCCTGAAGAAGTATTTCCCGCAATCAAAGACAAATGCATTAAAGAAGCGATTTCGGGATCGCTCAAGAAGTCGACGAAACTTTCGGCGCATACTGGGAAAGATTCGGACGACTTGTCGATAGTTGTCCGAACCATGGCTATTCGGATGTGGAGCTTCTACAGATTTTCTATCAAGGGATGACAGACGAAGCAAAAGCCATGGTTGATATCGGTCTGAGAGGAAATTTCCACACAAGCCTCTACGAAGATGCAAGAAATATAATCGAAGGGCTTGCGGAGTCTACCTCGCAATATAAAGGGCCAAGACCAACAAGGAGAGCTGTAAATTGGTCTCATTCCGACTACATGGATGAGATCGATAATAAAGTGGAGGCAAAATTCAGCCTGTTGCAAGATAAGCTCGACCGGATACTCAAGCAGAACGCTCCTGCCCCAAGTCGGTCAAATGCCGATCATGCATGTGGAGCATGCGGAGAGAAAGGTCATACGTCGCTGCAATGTCCGGGAGAAGAAGTACACGCCACTGGAAATTGGAGCGGGCAACAAGGGGTTCATCCGAACCTCCGTTGGAAGCAACCAGAAGAGCATTTTCAACCGAGAAATCCGCCTCAAACCCAATTTCAGCAACCATACCAGCAGCAACAAGGATATCAGCAGCCGTATCAACCTCCTAATCAGAATAATTATCAGCAGACGTACAGACCCCCGCATCAAAGGAAGTTTCAGCAGCAGAATGTCCCACCTGCCCAGTCGGAGCAGCAGAGCCCTTTAGAAAAACTTTTAGCCGAAATGGTTTCTTCACAGAAGGACACCACCGCATTTCAACAACAAATGCAGCGGGAGATCAACCAGACAAAGAAGGATCAGCAAGCTTCAATGGAGAATTTGACTAAGCAGATGAATAAGCTAAATTCTGCCATTCAGGAAATAAAGACTTCTCAAGGACAGCTTCCAGCTCAAACTCAGCAAAACCCAAATGCCCATAACTGCAATCAGATTACGCTGCGTGGAGGGAAGGAACTACCTGGCCCAACTGTACAGGTGAGACAACCAGAGAAGTCAGCAGAAAAGTCAGCAGAGAAGAAGAAGGCTGCAGAACAGCCTCTACCATCAGAAAGTTCGAAGGAGCAGTATGCTGAAGATCCAGAACAAGAAAGAGATGAGGAGGACGTCCAGACTGGCCAGTCAGAGCATGAAAATCTGATTCCGCCACCCTTTCCCGAAGCTTTGGAAAGGAAGAGAACGCCAAACAAGGAAAGTATGGATTACATGAAGTTGTTCGAGAAGTTGGAGATTAATATCCCTTTCCTTGAAGCCGTAAAGATCCCCAAGTTCGGCAAATTTGTGAAGGATTTCATCGCTGGAAAAGTTCCCAAGTCTGGTAAGGTTTTATTCGATCACACAGTATCGGCAATTATACAGAAAATGCTTCCTGCTAAATGTGCCGACCCAGGTATGTTCACACTTCCCTGTCTGATGGGTGATGTCATGATTAAGCAAGCCATGTGTGATCTAGGTGCATCTATAAATGTTATGCCTTTATCTGTATATAATCAATTGGTAGGAGCTGAGTTAATATCCACTAAGGTGATTATTCAATTAGCGGATAGGTCATGCATTGCTCCAATTGGTTTACTTGAAAACATTTTGGTCAGAATCAACAACTTTGTCTATCCGGCTGATTTCTATGTAATTGACATAAATGATAGGCAAGTTGAAGGAACTGCGGGAGTGTTATTAGGTAGGCCGTTTTTAAAGACTGTAAAGACAATAATTAATGTGGATGAGGGTTCGATAAGTGTAGCATACCATAATGAAACTTATGTTCATAGGATATCTGAAGCACTTAAGAGGCCATACGATCATGAAAATGAGAATGCTTTTTCTACTGACTCCATTGATGCAATTGTCCAAGAATATCTTGAGACGTATGTGGTGCAGGACAAAATGGAAGTCACCTTGACTCAAGGACTGACCGAATCAGACCTCGAAGGTATGAGGGACGAAGAGATCAGAGAGAGCATCTCGGCATTATATGCAACTCCAGAATTACAAACTGTCGGCAGCATGTCTCAGCTGCCCAGCCAGGACGCTTCTGAAAAGCTGCTGCCGTCGATCATCAAGGCACCAAAGCTGGAACTTAAGCCACTTCCAACAAACCTGAAGTATGCCTATCTCGGAGACAATGAGACGCTGCCCGTCATCATTAATAAAGAACTTGATGAAAATCAAGAGAAGATGTTGTTGGAGATTCTGAAGAAGCACAAGAAAGCAATAGGATGGACTCTAGCCGACATCACCGGCATAAGTCCAAACATTTGCCAGCACTCTATCCTCATGGAGCCGGATAGCAAACCTTTCCGAGACCATCAAAGAAAACTAAATCCAAACATAAGGGAGGTCGTGCTGAAGGAAGTATTGAAGCTCTTATCCATGGGGATTATCTATCCCATATCGGATAGCAAATGGGTAAGTCCCGTACACGTTGTGCCCAAGAAGTCCGGATTCCAAGTTGTCGAGAATGAAAAGAATGAATTGGTTCCGGTATGCTTAGTGACGGGATGGCGCATGTGTATCGATTATAGGAAGCTCAATGCGGCAACTCGAAAGGACCATTTCCCGCTTCCATTTATCGATCAGATGCTCGAGAGACTTGCGGGGCAAGTCTATTTTAGCTTCTTGGACGGCTATAGCGGCTATTTTCAAATCCAAGTGCGAGAGGAAGATCAAGATAAGACGACGTTTACATGTCCCTATAGAACGTTTGCTTACCGAAGAATGCCATTTGGATTATGCAATGCGCCGGGCACCTTTCAAAGGTGTATGATGAGCATATTCTCGGACCTCATCGAGATGTGCATAGAGGTCTTCATGGACGACTTCACCGTCTATGGTGACTCTTACACTTCGTGCTTGAAGAACCTCGACAAAGTCCTAACTCGATGCGTTGAGAAGAATTTGGTATTGAACTACGAGAAATGTAATTTCATGGTGACCGAAGGAATAGTGCTCGGTCACGTTGTTTCTAAAAGAGGAATAGAAGTCGACAAGGCAAAAGTGGAGGCCATCGCGAAGTTGCCATATCCGACTAGTCCAAAGGAAGTTCGTGGTTTCTTAGGAAACGCCGGCTTCTATCGGCGTTTCATAAAGGATTTCGCAAAAATCGCTCAGCCCCTAACAAATCTACTTCACAAAGATGTCGAGTTTGATTTCGACACTAAATGTAAGGAGGCCTTCACTATCCTTAAAGACAAGCTTACAACAGCTCCTGTGATGCAAGCCCCGGATTGGAACAAGTCATTCGAGATTATGTGCGACGCTTCTAACTGTGCAGTCGGGGCAGTGCTGGGACAGAAATCTGGAAAAGAAAGCCATGAGATTTATTATGCGTCCAAGACATTAAATCCAGCATGATGCAACTATTCCACCACAGAGAAGGAGCTGTTAGCTATCGTCTTTGCCTTCGACAAGTTTCGATCATATTTACTTGGCTCGAAGATCATTGTGTACACCGATCATGCCGCCGTCAAGCATCTCCTTGCCAAGAAGGAATCAAAGCCGAGACTTATTTGATGGATTCTTCTCTTACAAGAATTTGATTGGGAAGTTAAGGACAAGAAAGGAGCTGAAAATCATGTGGCAGATCACTTGAGCCGATTGATTCAAAACGATGATGGAAAGCTAATTAAGGAGACTTTTCCCGAAGAGCATTTATATGCTATATGTTGGTCCCGAGTGTACGGTCAGGTGTAGAGGGGGGGGGTGAATACACCTGATTCGATTTCTCAACTTCGAACACGAACAATCCTATTCAGGATGGTGTCTGACTGAAATAGTTCAGCAGACCAAACAGCTGTTCTGAATCGTGTGCGGCAAAGAGTCTGACTCTACTGAGATCTGCTAGCTGACTGAGTCAGAAATTCAGTATCTACAGTAAGAGTTCAGCGTGCGGAAATGTGTGTAGGCCCAAATCAGTTGAGTGGTGAAAACGTTTTATGAAAGTCTCAGTTCAGTAGATATGAAGTTCAGTATGCTGAGACAGTTGATTGATTTTAAAGTAATGATGTTCGGTATGAATAGTAAAATCAATGCAACAGTCAAGAAAGCAATAGAGACACAGGATTTTTAAAGTGGTTCGGATATCGCTCAAATCCTACGTCCACTGTCCCGAAAGATCAGGAGGCTATTATTTATCCTGACTTAGTCTCAGTCAGCTTGCGCACTGGGCAAAGCCGCGTCTTGGTTTTTATACTGATCCAAGTCTCAGTTTACAAACATCAAACTTAGAAGTGTTTGACAAACTTTCTCCAACAGTGAAGGAGTCCTTATACAATAAGGATCGGGTTCAAAGGTGAACTCCTTCGTCTAAGCTATAGATAAGAACGGTTGAGCTTAGGGTTAGAGGGATAGGGAATATGAGTGAGTAGCTTCTAGATCGACGAACAGCTGAAGGTAAGCTATAAGATCGTGTAACGTCGATTGGATACTAGAGGCTTTGTATGTCGGTTCAGCTTGATTCCCTATGAGCTAAAATGTAGTCTTTCGCCGGAAGATTGTTCTTCGAGTTCTTGCTAAGACGTAGTTCTTTGGGTTCTTTGCTCGTTGAATGCTTTCTTGATTTTTGCTCTAGATACGTGCATTCGGTGCATTCTTCTTGAATAATCCCTCTATTTATAGAGCAGAGATTGAAATAGATCCGTTGGAGACGATCTTCTTCTCTCTCTCTCTTTTGGTAGCAAACGGCTCTTTTTGACGTAGGTAAATGAGTGCCTTTTCCTCCTTTTCCGGAAAGTGTTGACTTGCAACTTTAGTAGGTAGGATGACACGTGTATGCTTGTCATTTGTCGAGGTGAATAAGGTGGTTGAGACAGAACAGACTTCGAGGCTAATTGAAGCTGACTTCTCTCTTCCTCGTATATGACTATGCCGATTGTATTTCAAAAAGATCCGACAATTCGGAAGATTGTCCGCCGATCTCGAGTCCGACCTTGTATTCGTAGATAGACAATGAGATAAGTCTACTAAAGATCGGCTCCGAGTTCGGTGAACTACTCCCGCCGAGTTCGGTTCGACCGACTCTCTCGATATCTTGCTCCTGCCGAGTCCAAGATCTCCGAGTCTTCTACACCGGTGCCGAGGCAAATAAGCTGCGAGCGCCTTGACCGGGAGCAGAGTGTCTACCGAGTCCGAAACCTCGGAGACAAACAACATATACAACGGAATGGTTCACCAATCGGATAGGGTTTTGGGATCTTCAAATCTTCGAGACAAGTACAAAGCACAAGGCTGCGAGCTTAAGATCGATGTCTAAGACCGAATCATTTCCCACTAAGAGTAACTGATCTTGAGGATGGAATCATCACCCAACAATTTCCCCCTATTTGATGATGCCGAAACCTATCATCTATGCTAAACACTAACTTACTCAGGAACAGAGCTCCTTACATAATTACAAGAAGGATCAGTGGAGTTGTCTGGTAAGTGCTAGACTACTGAGGGAGACAGAGTAGAACAATTTCCCTCTTTACAACAATTTCCCCCATGCAACAATTTCCCCTTATGAGAAATAATAACTCTATGAAAGTCTAGTCTATCAGAAATCTAACCGAGCAAAAACTGACAGGTAAATAAACAAAGTGTGTGTGTGTCAGTAATCACTTCAGTGATTCTGAGTGCTAAAGCATAAAGCAAACACGGCTATTTAGACAACAAGTAGTTGTCAAAGCCAAAAAGCAGATTGTATATATATGATAGTCAGTTAAGTACAATACAAATCTTGCTAAGCTAAGAGGAGAACTAAGGAGGAGAACCCTTAAACTGCTGAATCCTATTCATGAAACCTTGAGATTGATCTTCAGGCAATGGGACTCCATACATTCTGAACGTGTTCTTCCTCAGCTTCAAGTATTCAGCGAAGTCTGCTGGATCATCTTGTTCTAGACCTCTGTTCATCGCAGCATTCTTCACTTCTTGTTCAATCACTCCGAGATGAACTGAGTCGTCTTGTCTTGTGGGTGGAGGAATGATTCTTGCTTTAGGAACGCTGACTACTACCCCTTCAGTTATGGCTCTGTGCAAATATGGGTAAAGATCAAGTTCAGTAACAGCCATCCACTCGACGTAGGCATCAGCCTTAGACATTTCGAGCCGGAATCTCCGGTAAATAATTTCTCTTGATAAACTCAATCTTGGCCGATTCCCATCTCTGATTGAACTGGAATAGGCACCCATTCGTCGGATCTCGGCCATCTATGTGTTTTCAGATCAGTTGGCTTCCTGAACCTTCTGTATCGGTAAGGAATGTCAGCTTTTGAAGGAACTCTCAGCCTGGCCTCTTGCTCAGTACGAATTCTGAGTGCCTCGAGGTCTGCCAAATGTATCCTCTGCCTGGCAGCCTCTAACTGTCTAGCTTCCTCTCCTCGGTAGAGATATCTCTCCAATCTGAGCGAATATTGCTTCAATTTCTGCATCTTGCTCTTGAGGCTTCTGAGGAGCTTGTTCAGAATCAGCAGAGGTACTAGATTTGTTTTTGGACGTACCTTGCTGCTGAGTGCCTTTTTGCTGTTGTTGTTGCCTCTCCCTATCTTCATCATCCTCGATTATGAGTTTTCTGGGAGGCAACCTAGCAGGCGCTTTCTTCTTTCCACCGCGTGTTGGTGCCTTTGTCTTTCCTTTAGCAGGCTTAGACTTTGGCTTGTTGGCAGCTTCAGCATCGGCAATCTCCCTAGCGAGCTTCTCATCAGCCGCTATCTGAGCCTCCTCCTCAGCAGAAATATATCTCTTGGTTTTCTTCTTTGCTGGAGGGGTCGGGAGATCCATTACTTTCTTACCTCTTCCCTGAACAGGTGGAGGTAGAGGAACCTCTTCTTCATCATCTGAGTCCTCTTTCTGTTCAGCATACTCTGCAACCTCCTTGATGATATCAGTAGGAGTCAGGGTTGCATGAGTAGCCTGGGATCCTGAGCCACTTGGGCCGGTCTCAACTGTGCTCGCAGTTGGGACACCCTGGGCCTCACCCGTCTGAGTCTGAGTCTGAGTCTGAGATGACTTCAGTGTAGCTTCCCCCTTAGGAGTAGGCTTCTCAGTACTCTGTTTCTTGCCTTTTGCTGGCTCGGTACTCTTTTCCTTCCCTTTTTTACTTTCCCCCTTTTTGGCATCATCAATAGCAGCCGGGGTAGGGATAAGTACCTTTTTCTGAAGGTTGTTGAAGGAGGTTGACGGCGGCGATCGAATTTGATCCTTAAGGTCTGTCAGTGCCTCATGTAGCTCGTTCCTTTCAGAAGTCGAGCTTCATTGTATTGCTTGTAGGAGAGTTCAGCTGCAGCCTTAAAATCATTCAGCTTCTCAGAGATCTTATCCTCCAGGACCAGTTGAATATTATCAAGTCTTATGTCTGTGGCCTGGGATTGTTAAGCAATAGCTTCAGTATGAGCCAATTTGGAAGCCTGAAATTCCTCAAGTAGTTTGGCTTGGCTCTCCTGAAAGATCCTGAGATGAGATTCAAATTTGTCTTGCTGCTGAGCCAGTGCTTTTGAAATAAGCGCAGAGACATCAGGGGCGACTGATTGAGATATAGAAGACTTCACCCACGAAGCTCGCAGCGGTGGCTTGAGCAGTTTGCTTCCATGTACGATGGATAGCCTTCGCAAGATCTCGATTCTTGATCCCTTGAGCATTTAAGGCCTTAGCCACTGATCGAGATCTCTTTGCGGTCTGGCTGGGCGCTGCTTCGAAAGTCGACTGCAGCAAGAGCTGAGCGGGCTCTGCTGAGGACGAAGCACCAGCCGTGGACTTCTTAGGTCCAAGGATACTGAGTGGAATATCAGGAATGTCAGCATGTGTATCCTTGTCCTGGAGTGATCCCTCATCGGGTTGTCCCAGGGGCCCGAATCCTTGGGTGGGTCTGGTCGTCATGATCCGACCCATCCGAGGGTGCTTGAGCCTTCGCTTGTTTGTCATGTATCATCGCAAGCATAGCGGCCCTCAGATTCTCCATGGTGCTGAGGTCAGCAGGCTCTGAGTAGCCTATTTGCTGCCTCAACTTCATCTCCTCCTCATGGAGTTGCTGACAGGAGTAGTGGAGAACAAGGCGAAGTAGATGCGGCCACTCCTGAAAGCGTAGAAGCATGTGGAGCCTTGCTGATTTGGCAATGATCATCAAGTCTGAATGATCGGCAAGCTCGGTATCTGTTGAAGGATCTCGCGGGTTGCTCGAGATAAGATCATTGAGGCTTCCATCCCGGTCGATTCACCTTCGGATGCGTCTCGGACTCCAAGTCAATGTGAGACTTTAGTTCTTCGGTTAGGCGGGGACCGAGCCGAGTGGAGGAACGGAAAGGGGGGCTGTCTAGGCGCTGAATATCTGCGCTCTGAGCTTCAGAAGCATCCCCTTGGTCCCTTTCAGTGGAGACGATCTTCTCCACTGACTGAGTCTTCTCAGAAGACTCGGACTCATCAACCAGCTGCAGGGGCTGAGTAGTCCTCTCAGGAGCCTGTTCAGCAGGCACTTCTGGAACCTCCTCAGTAGCTGGCACCTCACCGGCTTTCTTCAGTTTCTTCGTCGGTGCCTTAGGAGTTTTTGCGGGAGGGGTTCTTTTCTTTGTAGGCGTAGCCTGCTGAGGCTTAGATTGCTGAATGACCGCCGAGGGTCCCGACCCTATTCTTTGAAGTCTTCGTTGTCCTGTTGTGAAATCGACCTTCTTCACATTGAAGTACTCCTTGTCATTTGTAGGTGATAGGCTCAGATCCACATAAATCTTCAATCATGATGGACAGCTTGAGTCCATACAACAACTTGCCCTTGGCGCTCAGCATATTCGATGCTTTGTCGAACTTAGCAGCCTGAGCCATGAATTCACGGAGAAAGAACTCCGTCCAATTAATCTGGGCTCGGTCGTATATGGCCATCATCATCTGAATCTTTGGCCTTGACACTTGGTCAAACGACCCTGCTTGACTTGTCAGTAGCCGTGTGACAATGTAAGCAAGTGCCCCGAACCGGAGGCAACATGCTGTTCTTCGGAAAAGCGGCTACGAAAGTAGTGGGCTTTCCACGAAGACGGTAAGATATTCATCAACTCGTCGTCTCTGTACCCAACCGTACTAATTCCTTCGGTGGGCGGATCAAAGCTCCGCTTCGGGGCTTCCTTGATGGACATACGCCCTTCACTCCGTAGTGGCGTCTTTAATGGAATGAGCAACGAACTTCACCACTATATCTTCGCACACGACGTCCGAATTCAAGTACTGATTGTGCAACCCTGTCTCGGGAGGAAGAAAGTAGGCCTCCTAGACAGAAATTTCTCCAGCCCTGACTCGCGCAGAGCTGAGAAGATCTCATCCATATACTCCAGATCGCACGAGTAGAAATCCATGGTGGGTTCAAACCACATGCGATCCTTCTCCAAAATATTCGCATATCATTGGAGAGATCACGAGAGATATTGGTTTCCGCCATTGTACCTGTTACACGAAGCTGTTATCAGTATCGATTTTTAAATAAAACATTTTTATATAAGATACTAATCAATAATGATCAACACATAAGTAACTTCATGTAGGCATACCGAGAATTTGATCGAAGTGAAAGTAAGCAAATAAGGGTTTTTGCAAAAAGGTATTCTCGGATTTTTCGGAGGTAAGATATGTTAAGTGCGAATATGGCGGTTCTTAAGATTTGATCGAAATATATGCATATCTAGAAGATGAACAGTTATCGATCTGAGGCTGAGTTTAAACCTACTTTATGAGATGGACGGTTAAGATTCAATATTATAAAAGGTAATGATCACATATGCCGCCTAATTCAAAGCCAGTTGTAAAATAGCCTAAGTAGTAACTGTGAAAAGACATGCATTAAATGCGCGCAGAGTTCAGCAAGCTTATGTATGGAATGTCGTGCATTAAATGAAATCCGTTAATAATAAAGACAAACCAAGAGATATTAATATCATGCTGAATCTTTGTCATAAATGCAAGGTTCTGTAATATAAATTACTACTGAGTACCTGTCAGCTGAACATAGTAGTCAGCTGATACCTAATGTAGATGGTTTCTGAATCTCTACGTACTGAATACATTCGATGCGAGAGTGATCATTCCCCCTCACTTGGAATGTTCCTCTCCCTGAAACCTTATTACCGGCCGGGGTCGGTAGGGTCCAGCAGAGACCTAGCTCTACCGAAAGTTCTCTCGAATCGGATTCGGCTAGAGGCTTGGTCAGTATATCGCCCTTTGTTTGTCGGTATGGATCTTTTCCATCCCGATATCCTTCTTTTCGACATGGTCACGAATGAAGTGATGTCGATGTCCACGTGCTTGCATCTCGTGTGTAGTACATGATTCGAGTGATTGCAATGGCACTCGGTACTATCGCGAGAAGATCGGCACTTCATTACGAACGACGTCATAGTCTTTCGTCTCTTGTCTCGACCAAAGGATTTGGGCGCAACAACTTCCGGTAGCCATGTATTCGGCTTCGGTAGTCGACGTAGCTACCGAGTCTTGTTTCTTTGAAAACCATGAGATCGGCTTGCCGCCAAGGAACCGACATGTTCCCGAAGTTGATTTTCGGTCAATTCTACATCCTGCATAGTCGGCATCGGAATAGCCGTTAGTTCAATATTATCATCGTTGGATACCATAAACCCATGTCGGGTGTTCCTCGGAGATAGCGGAGAATCTTCTTTGCTTGAGTCCATATGGCTCGCTTGGGATTCGCCTCGAAATCGAGCACTGAACACCTACAAGCATAAGTTATGTCGGGACGAGTAGTCGTTAAATATAATAATGAACCAATTATAGCACGATATTCGGTTTGGTCTCTCGATACTCCCTCCTTATCAAGATCGATCTTCATATTCGTATTTATCGGGATCTTGATAGATTTGCCGGATGTGCAGCCGAATCTTTTGATGAGGTCTCGAGTGTATTTGCCTTGGTTGATGAACGTTCCCTTTTTAGATTGCTTGACTTGAAAACCAAGGAAGTAGTTCATTTCTCCCATTATTGACATCTCGAATTTATCCTTCATCATCTTTTCAAATTGTTGACACATGATGACATTCTTTGATCCGAATATGATGTCATCCACGTAGATCTGCACAAGTAATAAGTCGTCTTCCACTCGAATGCTGAACAACGTGCGATCTACTGTGCCCTTCTGAAAACCTTTCTGAAGAAGAAACTCTGACAGGGTATCGTACCAAGCCCTGGGTGCTTGTTTTAACCCGTAAAGAGCTTTTACGAGTCTATATACTTGATGTCCCTGCTGAAAGCCGGGCGGTTGTTCCACATAGATTTCTTCTTTCAGTACGCCGTTCAGGAACGCAGACTTCACATCCATTTGATAGACTCTGAATCTTTGATGTATTGCGTAGGCAAGGAATAGTCTTATGGCCTCCAATCTTGCAACTGGAGCAAATGTTTCATCGAAATCTATTCCCTCGGCTTGATAGTAGCCTTTTGCCACGAGCCTTGCTTTGTTCCTTACTATAACGTTGTTTTCATCTCGCTTGTTCTTGAAGACCCATTTGGTTCCAATGACATGTTGATGCCGGGGTGTCTACAAGCTCCCATACTTCGTTTCTCGTGAACCGATTCGGCTCCTCCCGCATAGCAATAATCCGGCCAAGCATCGTTAAGTGCATCCTCAATATTCCCGAGGCTCTTCGATGAGACAAGAAGCGGGAAAATAATGCGCTTTCTCCTTGACAGAATCTGGATCTTGTCTTGACATGTGTTGAAGGATCTCCAATTATAAGATCAGCAGTGTGAGCATCTAGCCACGATCTACGATGTTTTAACTCTTCATCTGAAATTTGTTCAACACAGATAGTAGGTGAGTTAGGCATTTCGGTTGTACTATTATGAGATTGAAGAATTTCGTTGATAAGAGTATGATCTACTCGAGTCACCGAGGTTCGGGGGCATTCGGCTCGGGAACATTACTAGATGTTCCCCCCAAGTTGTTATTCTCAGTAGTGGTCTCAGTTACCTCAACGGTTTCCTCATCGACCTGAGTTACCTGGGATTGATTCTGTTCGGGAGAATCAATCTGCTCGGCTACTTGCTCTGCTGGTTGAGATTCAGTAGATTTGTCTTCAGTTTCTTCGTCTGAATCATCATCCCAACATAGCTGGATCTTTTCGAGTTTGTTCTTTAAGCTTAGATCCTATAGCTGTCTACCGATGTCCTCGGATTCGAGAATTTGAGTTATTGCTCCTGTCTTCGATAGCAAACTCGTTAAAAACAACATGAGGGCTTTCCTCCACGCAAAGAGTCCGATAGTTGAATACTCGAAAGCTTTGCTTGACCCGAGAGTATCCTAAGAATACTCCCCGATCGACTTGCTATCAAAAGTCTTCGCTGATCTTTCCCATTATTGTGGATAAAGCATGAACAACCAAAGATATGGAAATAAGATAGAGAAGGCTTCCTGCCGTTCCATAGTTCATATGGTGTCCTCTTATCTTTGCTTTGTCGGTAAAGATCGGTTCGAGTGTAACATGCGGTGTCGGTAGCTTACGCCCGAGAATTTGGATGGGAGTCCCGAATCTGCGAGTAGAGTTCTAGTTTGCTTCTTTGAGAGTTACGTTCTTTCGTTCAGCAACTCCATTTTGCCGAGGTGTGCGGGCGGCCGATGTCTCATGCTCTATTCCTTCGCTTCCACGGAACTCCTCTACCATGGAATTAAGGAACTCAGTTCCTCTGTCTGAACGTATTTTTCTGATCTTGGTGTTCTTCTCGACACTGAGCCTTTTCAGAAGCTTTGGTAACTCTGTTTTGACGTCAGACTTGTTGGTAATAAATATGACCCATGTGTAGCGCGAGTAGTCATCTATGACCACTAAAGCATACTTCTTGCCTCTGATCGTCACTGGAGAGACTGGACCGAACAAATCCATATGTAGCAGTTGAAGGATTCCATCAGTGGAAGGAGATGGAATTGTTGGATTTTGATTCTTCGTTTGCTTTCCCTTCAGACATGCTTCACACTGAGTGTCTTTGCTGAACACCTCATTCGGCATTCCTCTTGCTAGAGTGTTCCTAGCTAGTTTGTTGAGCGTCTTGAAGTTGAGATGGCTGAGTCTTCTATGCCATAGCCACCCCGTTCGATTATCGTTCTTCGCCAACAGACAAGCTTCAGGTTCAGCTGAGTTCTAGTCAGCAACATATATGTTCTTTCTGCGCGAACCTGATAACACTGTGTTCCCTGTAGATTTATCAATAACATCACAGAAACCAGCGTCAAATATCACTCTATTCGAGTTATCACAAAATTGACTAACAGAGAGAAGATTATGCTGAAGTCCTTCAACATAGGATACTCTAGGAACGTTGGCGTTCCTATCTTTGAGTGTGCCGTATCCTCTCGTGTAGCCTTTGGCATTATCTCCAAACTCGATTCTGGGTCCATCTTCAGTAATATAATTCTTCAGCAGACTCCTTTGGTATGTCATGTGTCTTGAGCATCCGCTGTCCACATACCATGGGTCTTTATGCACCTACAAAACAGAATTATATTTAGGTACCCTTTATTTGATTTTGGGTCCTTAGATGTTAGCTTTTGTAACCCAAATTTGTCTAACAACCCTGGTGGTTTCAGACAACTTCTTTCCGTTTGAGTCAACAAACTTGACCACTGGACTGGTCGAGGCTGACTTCTTAGGCTTCTCAGGTTCAGGAGTCCGGATCTTCTGAGCTGGTGGACTGCTGACCTTTGCCTTTTGTGCGTTCTTCTTCTTTTTCTGACTCTTGGAACCTCCTCTGACTATAGGATCATAGTAATATGACCCATACTTAGTTGGATGTGTCAACTGAGGTGGTCCATACTGATCAGCCCACTTAACTCTGCTAGTTCCCCCTTGACTGAACTGGGGTGTCCGGGTCCGATCTTACGGTCGGTGTGCGATACTTAGGATGAGGTGCTTTCATCTTTTGTTTGTTCTTTGCTGAGGGGTTCAGTAGATTTGCATTGATTGTTTCCCCTCGAACAAACCTATCGGTAAGACGCACCTTCGAGCGAACGGGGGCAGATGAGGAAGCTTCCTGGTTGAAGCCAAGTCCTTCCTTGCAATGCTTGGGCTTGTTGCTTGCGAGCATAGCCTCCAGCTTCTTTTCAGCGCCCATGTAACGCTCAGTCATCAGGCTCCTCCAGACATCATCACTTTTCTTCAGTGTGTCGTGCTCGGTCTGAAGTCCTGACATTTCTTGCTTGATGAGACTCGGTTCAAGTATCTTTCGAGTCAAGTCATTGGTCGAACCTAAATCCGATCTTCTTGATGCTGAGACTTGGCCATCAGAGAGTTTATCTCCTCCCTGAGTCTCAACACAAGTCCTTCGGCCTCAGTAACAACCTGACTCTCCTGAGAAAGTCTCTGATTCTCCACTTTCAGGGTATCCAATTCCTGAAGAGTCTTACTGAGCTGCAGACTCATCTGAATTTGTTCGTCGAGCAGTTCTTCGTATGCGGTCGCGACGTCCAAATTCTCATCTGCACCTGAAATAGTGTCGTGTGTGCAATGTGAAGAGGAATTGACTGGTTCAAGAGAGTTTACCTCATCCTCTTCGCCTGCCATTAGGCACTTTTCAGTTGTTTCTTCAGCTTCAAGCTCTAGGGCCATGAAAGCTGCATCATCATCCGATGAATCCATAAAGGAGTCGACCTCTTCTGAGTCGTCTGAGATTTCGCCAGCTATGTAGGATTGTCTTTTCTGGAAGAATTTCTCTCTCCTTGCCTTACGTGTTGCGCGTTCAGCACTACTGAGCTCAGGACAATCATATTGATAATATCCTGGCTTCTTGCAGTTGTAGCAAGCGATGACTCTTTCTTCTTTGCTTTCGCTATTCTTTGATGGTTCTGAGTCATCCTTCTTTCTGTATTCAGAAGATTGTGAGTCAGGAGTGTGTTTCGACATATAATTTGACTTACCTTTCGTTTCCCGATAGGCTTTAGTCACTTTTCTGCGTCGCTCCTTCTCCTTCTGATATTTCACAGCGAGCAGCGCATACTTCTGAGCGAGACTTCCTTCTTGTAGATCATTGAGTGAAGGTTCAGTCTTACTCGTCGTCTTGCTCGTCGCGGGAGATGCTGTGCTGACTGACGCTTTGAAAGCATGGTCAATCTTTGTGTCAGCTTCAGCTCTCAGCTTTCGTTGAGGTCTGTCGAACTCAAACTCCTCTACCTGTAATTCTGAAAAGATATGGTCAGGAGACACTGCATCTAAGTCAGAATGTCGCAATAGAGTAGCAAAAGGTGTCCAGTGTCCGTCCGGCAGTGCCCTTAGTATCTTCAGATTCATTTCTCGGTTGCTGAATGTCTTTCCCAGCCCGTTGATTGAGTTCATCAGATTGGTAAATCTGACGTTCAGATCTTCGATTTTGTCACCAGGCATGAGAGACAAGCTTTCCAGCTTTTGGAGTTCCAGCGCTAGTTTATTCGCTTTAATCTTTTGAGTCCCCCGACTCAGTAGCGCTAGGGCATCCCAGAGTTCTTTAGCGGTTTTGCATTCCTGAACCCTGCCAAGATAAGAATCGCTAAGGGTGGTCAGTATAGCGTTTCTGGCAACACGGTCTAAGTTGTGAAGCTTCTTCTCCTCAGGAGTGAAGAGACTTCTGTCTTTGGGAATCTTCTTCCCAGTCACCATTCCTCCTCCTCCAGCTTGGTCTTGAGTTACAACACTATCGATCATGGGAACGATAGGTCCTTCCTCAAGCACTTCAGTCATGCTATCGTGGAGAGAAGTCAGATGAGCCTCCATTCTGACTCGCCATACTCCATAGTTCTCTACTGAGAACATGGGTACCATCCTTATACCTGACATATCAGCCATAGAAGATAAAGATATGAATGTAGAGTGATACGCAGTGAAAACGTTTTCTCCGGATCCGTTCGGTAGACCCGGTTTGCGAATGACAAGAGTCTTAAGAACTCCCGCTTCCGATACCAATTGTTGGTCCCGAGTGTACGGTCGGGTGTAGAGGGGGGGTGAATACACCTGATTCGATTTCTCAACTTCGAACACGAACAGTCCTATTCGGGATGGTGTCGGCACAAGCAGTTCGGCCAGACCAAACACAGTGCTCGAATCGTGTGCGGCAAAGAGTCGACTCTACCGAGATCCGCTAGGCGGCGAGTCGAAATTCAGTATCTACAGTAAGAGTTCAGCGTGCGGAAATGTGTGTAGGCCCAAATCAGTTGAGTGGTGAAAACGTTTTATGAAAGTCTCAGTTCAGTAGATATGAAGTTCAGTATGCTGAGACAGTTGATTGATTTTAAAGTAATGATGTTCGGTATGAATAGTAAAATCAATGCAACAGTCAAGAAAACAATAGAGACACAGGATTTTTAAAGTGGTTCGGATATCGCTCAAATCCTACGTCCACTGTCCCGAAAGATCAGGAGGCTATTATTTATCCTGAGTTAGTCTCAGTCAGCTTGCGCAATGGGCAAAGCCGCGTCTTGGTTTTTATATTGATCCAAGTCTCAGTTTACAAACATCAAACTTAGAAGTGTTTGACAAACTTTCTCCAACAGTGAAGGAGTCCTTATATAATAAGGATCGGGTTCAAAGGTGAACTCCTTCGTCTAAGCTATAGATAAGAACGGTTGAGCTTAGGGTTAGAGGGATAGGGAATATGAGTGAGTAGCTTCTAGATCGACGAACAGCTGAAGGTAAGCTATAAGATCGTGTAACGTCGATTGGATACTAGAGGCTTTGTATGTCGGTTCAGCTTGATTCCCTATGAGCTAGAATGTAGTCTTTCGCCGGAAGATTGTTCTTCGAGTTCTTGCTAAGACGTAGTTCTTTGGGTTCTTTGCTCGTTGAATGCTTTCTTGATTTTTGCTCTAGATACGTGCATTCGGTGCATTCTTCTTGAATAATCCCTCTATTTATAGAGCAGAGATTGAAATAGATCCGTTGGAGACGATCTTCTTCTCTCTCTCTCTTTTGGTAGCAAACGGCTCTTTTTGACGTAGGTAACAGTGCCTTTTCCTCCTTTTCCGGAAAGTGTTGACTTGCAGCTTTAGTAGGTAGGATGACACGTGTATGCTTGTCATTTGTCGAGGTGAATAAGGTGGTTGAGACGAGAACGGACTTCGAGGCTAATTGAAGCCGACTTCTCTCTTCCTCGTATATGACTATGCCTGATTGTATTTCAAAAAGATCGACAATTCGGAAGATTGTCTGCCGATCTTGAGTCGACCTTGTATTCGGTAGATAGACAATGAGATAAGTCTATCGAAGATCGGCTACGAGTTCGATGAACTACTCTCGCCGAGTTCGGTTCGATCGACTCTCTCGCATATCTCGCTCCCGCCGAGTCCAAGATCACCGAGTCTTCTACACCGGTGTCGAGGCAAATAAGCTGCGAGCGCCTTGACCCAGAGCAGAGTGTCTACTGAGTCTGAAACCTCAGAGACAAACAACATATACAACGGAATGGTTCACCAATCAGATAGGGTTTTGGGATCTTCAAATCTTCAGACAAGTACAGAGCACAAGGCTACTGAGCTTAAGATCAGTGTCTAAGACCGAATCATTTCCCAGTAAGAGTAACAGTGCTGAGGATGGAATCATCACCCAACACTATACCTGAGACGGTTTCCAGTCTTGCCAAGCTCCTGCCCGCTCAGTGTTTTATGATTGGAGTCCACAAGGTGTCTCAGCTGCCCAGTCAAGACATCTCTGAAGCAGAACTGCTGAAAACCGTAGGTAACAGTTCTAAATTACCTTGGTATACTAATATTGTGAATTTCTTGACCTCTGAGCAGCTTCCACCCGAGTTCACTCATGCCCAAAAAGCAAAATTGAAGAGCGAGTGTAAGCAGTATTTCTGGGACTCTCCAATCCTTTGGAAAATGGGAGTTGATCAAGTGATCCGAAGATGCATTCCGGAAGAAGAGCAAGGCGACATCCAATTCCATTGTTACTCGTCCGCTTATGGAGGACACTTCGGACCAAAACGAACCGCAAGGAAAGTGTTAGATGCGGGTTTCTTTTGGCCGAGCCTACACTTGACGCATATAAGTACTGTAAGTCATGTGCACGTTGCCAAATGACCGGGAATATATCTATGAAGGATGAAATGCCCCAAAAGCCTTTGAGATTTTGTGAGATATTTGACGTATGGGGTATGGACTTCATGGGTCCGTTTCCTAGTTCAAGGGGTAACGTGTACATTTTACTTGCCGTTGATTATGTTTCTAAATGGGTTGAGGTAAAGGCTACAAAAACTAATGACTCTAAAGTGGTTGCAGGGTTTCTTCGAACTAACATCTTTTGCAGATTTGGCGTACCAAAGGCCATCATAAGTGATCGAGGAACACATTTCTGCAACCGTACCATCGAGTCATTGATGAAGAAATATGGAGTAGCCCATCGAGTTTCTACCGCTTACCATCCACAAACGAATGGGCAAGCTGAAGTGTCAAATCGGGAAGTGAAGTCTATTTTGGAGAAGACAATCAATCCGTCAAGGAAAGATTGGAGTATGAGGCTGGATGATGCCTTATGGGCTTATCGAACAACCTATAAAACTCCACTAGGTATGTCTCCATATAGATTAATTTTCGGGAAATTATGTCACTTGCCTGTACAGTTGGAACACAAAGCCTGGTGGGCGGTACAGAAAGTTAATTTGGATCTGACCGAAAGTGCGAAGGAGAGGAAATATCAGCTTCAAGAGCTTGAAGAAATCCGGTTAGAATCCTATGATGTAGCTATGAGATACAAAGACCGCACAAAGGCGTTGCATGATAAAATGATCCGTATGAAAACTTTTGAAGTAGGCCAGCTTGTATTGCTCTACCAATCACGCCTACGCATTATGCCCGGAAAGCTCCGCTCAAGATGGATAGGTCCATTTTGGGTGTGTTCTGTCTGGCCAGGTGGAGCAGTGGTGATACAAAAAATGGACTCAGACAAGACTTTCACTGTCAACGGTCATCGCCTGAAGGTTTATCATGTTGCCGCAATGATAGAAGATGTGGACGAGCAGAGCTTGTCCATTTCGTCCTATATTTGACTCTTTGAAGAGTAGGTCTAGCCGAAGACTCTAAAGAGAGGCGCTTCCGGGAGGCAACCCGTATATCTTTTCCGTTTTTTTCTTTGATTTCGTATTTTTAGTTTGATTTTATGCTTGGTGTTATTTCTTTTATTTTTCAGATTTTAGCTAAGTATGGAATTGGGGTCTTAAGTATAAGAAGAAGGAGTTGGAGGAGCAAAGATGAAGAGAAGAAGACTTTGGGGTCTTAATCGCTATTTTCAGAAATATCAAAGGACCCAAATTGTAGTAGGGGAACGAATTTCAGGGACTCAATTGCATAAAGGACGAACATTTGGAGTCAATTGAAGTTGAGAAGAAGTTGGGGGCGAAATTGAAAAGCAAGAGGGATCAGATCTCTTAACTGTATACCTGAGAGGACCCGATTGCAAAATTCATATGTATAAAAGGAGGGAAAGGGACCGAACCCTACCACTTGTTACTATTCAAATCCCTTCCCTCCCAAAAATCCGCCGCCCACTACTTCTCTCTCTACAACTACCTTCTTCTCCAAGACTCCTCCTCCCTGCACAGTCGAGAGTTAACCGCCATGCCTCCAAAGAAGAAGAAGTCCGGCTTGTCCATTGCTGCCCGCTGGTTGGCTGCCGTCCAGTCTGATCCCGAGACTCAAAGACGCCGCGATGCCGCCGCTGCCCACCAGGAGGCCGCGCCAACTCCGGAAGTTCTACAACTTGAAATTGAACCGCAACCACCGGAGGAATTCGCGTATGAGGAACCAAATCCGCCAACCATGGCAGTTGAAGCCGGATCTAATTATGCAACGGAGTCGACTTCACCGCCAAAACCGCCTCGCCGACGGTTACGAAGGCACACGAGCGCGGCTACCTCATAGAAACCGCCGCGTGAACCGACTCCCGAGCCGACCCCGCAACTGACTCCCGAGCCGACTCCTCAACCCACTCCCGAACCAACGCCTCAACCGAATCCCGAGCCGACGCCTCCACCATCTCCACCGCGTCGTTCGAGAGCCCGAAAGCCGAAGGCAGGCCGTACAGATGGTGCCTCTTCCTCCAATCCGCCGCCTCAATCTCCTAAAGATCTCAACGAGTGGTTGCCGTTTCTTAAGTTTCAACATCCACCACCACCACTCAACTATTATGAAGGTGTTAATTGGAGCGAAAGCTTAAGAGGGGAGTTGTCGAGCCAAGAGGAAGGTGACTGGTGATCGCTGTATTGCACCAAATAATCCTGCAAAATTCAGAGAATTACTTCAGTATAGTTCACAGGTATCGAACACAGGGAACGGACGACTAGACACTTTATTTTTCCTACTTATCTGGGGTTTTGGTTAGCGACCACGCAAGATTTGGGATTCCTATTAAACTAAGAACTTGTAAAATTAAAATCAAGAATAAAAACAGAAAACGAGAAATAAACTGTATTAACTGGGCAACTGAAAGGGCAGGTCCAGCAGAATATTCATGCACACATAATTCCAATCCTCGGCACTTAATATGAATTAATCTCAAGAATCTACTAGTTATAGACCACCGTAACTTAAACTGCGTAATCCTCACTCCCACTTACTTATTGGGTAACCGCTATGTTGGGCATAGAAACGGCTACTTCCCTAACCTAGTTACAACCTACGTTGTTGGGCAATCAATAGATTTAATAGCTAGACAGCTTTATCGAACTAAGGGAGCCTAGTATAGGAGCCTACTCGTATGTTGGGCATCTCATAGTCTCCTATCGGTTTAATCCAATTACTCTTACGAATAATTTCGCTACTTACCTAGCCTTGTTCCACGAGAAACGATGGAAGTACTAAGTTAGCTACAGACTGCGCAACCTAGGGTGATCAAGCCTAAATTACTAGCCAGATTAATTAATTCAGAATTATCCCGAAACCCTTTTGATTAATTATGAGCACCTAAGCCTCATGTATCTTGTTCACGTGTGCATTCACATTGCGCGGACCACTAAAAAAGTTTAGCTACTCATGCTGATGGTTCGGTTGGACAACTGGGACAGTTTGCAGAACAGAAACATGAAAACGAGTAACCCTAAATCTAGCATGCACGAATTTAAAACTAATTAAGGTACGAAAGTACGAAAGAGCAGAATACGAAATTACAAAATTTAACTAAAGTCTTGAATTGAAATAAAAAGGATGTTCGAAACTAATTCCTAGAAAACGATTAAATGTAAAACGGAAATAAAACTAGAATTTAAACTACGGAGTTTAAAGAACATGAAAGACGGAAATTTAAAGTGTTGTTTTTCTTCTAAGCTATGCTGCGGAAATATGGTCAGAAAGGTTCTGAAGATGGTTCGGAAATGGTCTTTGGCTTGGGCAGTTCGACGGCGCGATGGTGCGGCAGCGGTCGGCGGTTGGGATCGGAAGGGAGCAATGGCCAGAATGTGAGCTCGGGATGTTGGGACGTGTTCGAATGGCTGTCTCCTCTGTCTATGCGTGCTGATTTTCGTCCCTCAACATCTCTTAATATACTCCTCCTTTTCTTCCTCTCCAAGGTAGGTTAAATTAGGATAAGGAAAAGATTTGGGTGGATAAGGAAACAAGATCTTTCCTTAACCACCTTAAGATATTTCTTGATCTTTTCCTATCCTAATAACCGTGCCTTAATTCGCGACTTTCTGCGCCTTTTCTTCACCAAAACGCGCCAATTAATATCCTCTTCATCATGCCACGCCAAAGACCGAAACCCCTGCATAATACGCCAGCTGCGAGTGCACCGGTTGGCCAATTGACGCACTTTTCGGCCCGAAATCACTAAGTACGAAAACGATTCATCAAATATCCTTACACTTGATTTATGCTCGCCCTCGAGTATAAGGAGAGAAAAAGATAAGTACTTAGTTATTTCGGCCAATCCCCAAGACTCAAAACAAAAATAAAAGACTCAAGGAAAACAAAGACACGACATGACAAGGATAAAATGACACGAACAAAACAAAGACACCAAAGAAACACACAGACTCAAATAAAAATATGAAAAACAACGACGTGAAGCAGCACCAATTAATTCAAAATTCTCAACACCGATTAACTAGCCAAGCAAATCAAATCATGCAAATATGATCTCATCAAGCAAGTAGACGATGCAAATTTCGAAACTAAGCACACATATATCAACTTGGTCAAAATCTAAACAATGTGGATCTCCTCAAGTTTCGCTCATCACTCAACTAATCTAGGTCCGGTTCAAGCCACTCAAGAAAATAAATCCACGCAATCACGATAAGAGATCGTCACAATAGCAATATCAAGGAGGTCTTTCTCATTAGGTTGTAATGGGGCTTAGGACTTAGACAAATTGATGTTGGTAAGGGTCCTAGGGGTACTAAGCTTCATCAAAATTATATTTCAATGTTATGCATGTCAAACTCACTTAGTTGTGCAATTAATGTAACACTTCAAAACTTCCTACCACTTAGCAATTTCGAATACATGCTACAATTATTTTTATGTACCCATTTTTTTTCTTTTTTTTTTTTTTTTTTTTTTCGCCACATCTCTCTTTTTTTTTTTTTTGAATATTTCATATATATATATTTTTTTCATGGCATATTTTTTTTTTTTTTTTTTTTCTGTCTCAACTGGGCAATCAGGCCACTTACATTCTGCTTTTTCTTTCGCAGCTTATACATTCAAGTTTCGACCTATACACATCTTTTTGCAGCACCTCTTAATTGGGTAGGTAGAGGACATATGTAACACTCCTCTAAACAACAATATCATGCACAAGAAAGTTTATAAGACATGCAATAACATGGGTCAAGAGAAAGTTTAAAAGGCCTTGGCTAATATTTTACTAACTCATATCAAAGAATCGGTCAAGGCTCAACTTGGCTCACTAGGGGATAATTTAGGGTCGAAAATATTTTGTCGCGGCCGTTTGGCTAAAAATCCCTAGTGCCTCCTATCATGTATCACAAATGACTCAAACTTATTGCAATTTTGCGGATAAACACTCTCAAAAGAAATAGTAGGAAGTGTCCTACTTTAGGCTCAAATCTAATTTAAGTGAGTGGTTTAATAAAATTCGATCCCACAAGGTTTATTTTTCGTCATCCCAAGTTACATACACATATATGCCTAGATCTAATTTTCACAAAGTCTACAAGCAAGAATATTGAACACAAAAGCACAAATAAGACATGCTTGAACATAGAAATCGGCGCTTCAAAAATCGAAAATTTTTGGCATGCTTCGACACAAAATAAACCCCCCTCCTTACACTTAAAACTTGCTCGCCCCCGAGCAAGAAGAAAAGACAACAAAGAGAGAAGGCATGACAAAAGAAAAACAAAAACACCCTCCTTACACTTGAACCCTGTCAAGTGTAAGAACATACAAACGACAAAAGAAAATAAACTACCCCTCCTGACACTTGAACCCTTTCAAGTGTAAGGACACAAAAGACTCACATAAACTGACTCAAAACAGAAAACAAAAACAAACACATAAATTGGGGAGAAAAGTTTACTTGGCGCCTCGCTTGGGCAAGCGAGGCAGTCGGCTCATCACAGTACGGCGCAAGCGGTCAACACGGCTTCCCAAGGCATTTAGGTCAGTGCGCAGCAGCTCCACAAAATCTCCACCTACACTCGAAGATGCACTCGAGACACGAGGTCCCGGTGGATAGTACTGAATGTCCCGGTTAGGCAGTTCGTACACTAAGCGAGAATGTCTCAACAACGACATATCAAACGAAGTGGGAGGGGGCACTGGACTTAAAAACTGAGCATCATATATCACAAAATTACGTTCAATGAACGTAGCAAGTAAGTGGCACAATGTGAGGTGTCGTGCGGTGTGACTAGATATGATGAACATATTCTTGGCAATCCAATAAGCAAGGTTGACCGGTCGGCCGGCATGCATACACCACAAGAAATACAACTCATTTGCCGTTACCTTATCAAAAGCCGTACTCTTACCAGTGAGGTTGTGGACTAGGTATTGATGACAAAGGCGGAGAGCGGGATCCTCGATGTAGCACACGTAGGAGCCCGAGGATTGAAAGTCCTCCGGATCGCTCGGTGCTAGAAACCTCCATGCTTCCATCGATCCTATGTATTGCGGGTCCTTGTTCGGCAAGCAATGCGAACCCATCTCATATCTCAACTCAAGAAAATGATCAAAACTCGTAATACCTAGACGTGCACTCCACTCGGCCAAAGACAAATTGTACGTATTCCCAAATAACCGGAACTCAATACAAGGCACATACAAATCCGTATCATGCTCAAAGTGAAATGTATTAAAGAATTCCCTAGCAAGCTCCTTAAAACACAAGTAATGATGCGATTCCAACAACCAAGACCAACCAATTCGTTTAAAATACCGAAAGAAAGGAGCGATAATACCTGTTCGGCGAAGGAAGTCTCGGTCGAGTAAGCGGCCGCTCTGGAAATCTTTACCTTCACGCTCCATGTAGCGCATATCCATATACTCGATCTCAAAGTGAGAGAGTGCGGCTACGGCTTCGGGAGTGTCCAAGTGAATGATGGTGCGGTTGCAAAAGTGTGTGCCTTGGTCGCTTACTATAGCTTTAGGCACTCCAAATCTGCAAAAAATGTTAGTACGGAGAAATCCTGCAACCACTTTAGAATCATTAGTCTTGGTGGCTTTTGCCTCGACCCATTTTGAAACATAATCGACGGCAAGTAAAATATACACGTTCCCATATGAGTGTGGAAACGGACCCATGAAATCCATCCCCCATACATCGAAAATTTCACAAAATCTTAAGGGCTTTTGGGGCATTTCATCTCTCATGGATATATTTCCGGTCATTTGACAACGTGTACAAGACTTACAGTACTTATAAGCGTCGAGGTGTAGGCGTGGCCAGAAGAATCCCGCATCCAACACCTTCCGTGCGGTTCTTTTTGGACCAAAATGTCCACCATAAGCAGAAGAGTGGCAATGGAATAAGACATCTTCTTGCTCTTCTTCGGGTATGCATCTGCGAATCACTTGATCGACTCCCATTTTCCAAAGAATTGGAGAGTCCCAAAAGTACTGCTTGCACTCGCTTTTCAACTTAGCTTTTTGAACATGAGTAAACTCGGGTGGAAGCTGCTTAGATGTCAAATAATTCACAATATTAGCAAACCAAGGTAAATTAGAAGTCTTACCCACCGTCTGCAACTGTTCTAACTTGATGGTGTCTCGGTTGGCCAACTGAGACACTTTCTGAACTTGCATAGCAAAACACTTGTTCGGGAACGGTGGGCAAGGCTGGAAACTTGATCTGGAACAGTATATAAGTGTTCTTCTAGAAAGGTCTCGTTGATTGGCTCTCCATCTTCTTCTTGATTTAATCGGCTTAAGTGATCCGCCACATGATTTTCAGCTCCTTTCTTGTCCTTCACCTCCCAATCTAATTCTTGAAGCAAAAGAATCCATCGGATAAGCCTTGGCTTTGATTCCTTCTTTGCAAGGAGATGCTTGACGGCGGCATGATCGGTATAGACGATTATCTTCGAGCCGAGTAAATAAGAACGGAATTTATCAAAAGCAAACACAATTGCCAACAGCTCCTTCTCTGTTGTGGAATAGTTGCACTGAGCTGGATTCAATATCTTTGATGCATAGTGAATCACGTGGCTCTCCTTCCCGGATTTCTGTCCCAGTACTGCTCCGATTGCCCAATCGGAGGCATCGCACATAATTTCGAAGGGCTTATTCCAATCCGGCGGCTGCATCACCGGAGTTGTTGTAAGTTTGTCTTTTAGGAGGGCAAAGGCCTCCTTACACTTGTCATCGAAATCAAATTTGATCTCTTTTTGCAGTAGCCTTGTCAATGGTTGAGCTATCTTTGCGAAATCCTTGATAAAACGCCGATAGAAACCGGCGTGCCCTAAAAAACCGCGGACTTCTTTTGGCGTAGTAGGGTACGGCAACTTGGCTATGGACTCAACTTTGGCTTTATCAACTTCGATTCCTCTTCTAGAAACGATGTGTCCGAGCACAATCCCCTCGGTTACCATGAAATGGCATTTTTCATAGTTCAGCACCAAATTCTTTTCGACGCACCAGGCTAGGACCTTGTCTAGATTCTTCAAGCACGCAGTGTAAGAGTCACCGTAAACGGTGAAGTCATCCATGAAGACTTCTATGCAATTCTCGATAAGGTCCGAGAATATACTCATCATGCACCTCTGAAAAGTGCCCGGCGCGTTACACAATCCAAACGGCATTCGGCGGTAAGCGAACGTTCCATATGGACATGTGAACGTTGTCTTGTCTTGATCTTCATCTCGAACATGGATTTGGAAATAACCGCTATATCCGTCTAGAAAACTGAAATAGACTTGCCCCGCAAGTCTCTCTAGCATTTGATCGATGAAAGGAAGCGGGAAATGATCCTTGCGTGTGGCCGAATTCAGCTTCCGGTAATCGATGCACATGCGCCATCCCGTCACTAAACGTACCGGAACCAGTTCATTCTTCTCGTTCTCCACCACTTGAAATCCGGATTTCTTCGGTACGACGTGCACGGGACTCACCCATTTGCTATCCGAAATGGGGTAAATAATTCCCATTGACAACAGCTTCAAAACTTCCTTTAGTACGACCTCCCGCATATTCGGATTGAGCTTCCTTTGTTGGTCGCGGAAAGGCTTGCTATCAGGCTCCATCAAAATCGAATGCTCACATACATCCGGACTTATACCTGTAATGTCGGCTAAAGTCCAACCTATAGCCTTCTTATGCTTCTTCAAAACTTCAAGTAGTGCCATCTCTTGATTGTCATCAAGCTCCTTGTTGATGATGACGGGCAGCGTCTCATTCTTTCCCAGATATGCATACTTAAGATGTGTAGGGAGCTGTTTAAGTTCCAGCTTCGGAGCTTTGACGATCGATGGCAACAGTTTCTCAGAAGTGTCTCGGTTGGGCAACTGAGACACATTACTGGCAGTTTCGAGCTTTGGGGCTGCATGCAGAGCTAAGATGCTCTCTCTGATCTCCTCATCTCTCATATCTTTGACGTCTGCATCGGTCAGTCCTTGAGTCAAGGTAACTTTCATCTTATCCTGCACCACATACGTCTCAAGATATTCTTGGACAATAGCATCAATGGAGTCAGTAGAAAAAGCATTCTCATTCTCATGATCGTAGGGTTTCTTTAGTGCTTCAGTTATCCTATGAACATAAGTTTCATTATGATATGCCACACTAATTGAACCCTCATCCACATTAATTATGGTTTTTACTGTCTTTAAAAATGGTCTTCCTAACAATACTCATGCAGTTCCCTCAACTTGTCTATCATTCGTATCAATTACATAAAAATCACCCGGATAGACAAAATTATTGATTCTGACTAAAATGTTCTCAAGCAAACCAATCGGAGCAATGCATGACCTATATGCTAATTGGATAATCACTTTAGTGGGTATTAATTCAGCTCCTACCAATTGATTATATACAGATAAGGGCATAATAGTTATAGATGCTCCTAGATCACACATGGCTTGTTTAATCATGACATCACCCATCAGACAGGGAAGTGTGAACATACCTGGGTTGGCACATTTGGCAGGAAGCATCTTCTGTATAATCGCCGACACCGTGTGATCGAACAGGACTTTCCCGGATTTGGGAACTTTTCCAGCTGTGAAGTCCTTCACAAATTTTCCAAACTTTGGAATCTTTACGGCTTCAAGGAAAGGGATATTTATCTCCAATTTCTCGAACAACTTCATGTAATCCATGCTTTCCTTATTCGGCGTTCTCTTTCTTTCTAAAGCTTCCGGAAATGGTGGAGGAAGTATCGGTTCAGACTCCGATTGGCTAATCGGAACAGTTTCCTCTTCTCGTTCTGGTTCAGCATCTTCAGCACGCGGCTCTTCTGAACAGTAGGGTTGTGCAGGCTGTTCTGCGGCCTTCTTCTTTTCTGCTGGCTTTTCTGAGTGTCTCGCTTGCACAACTGGGCCAGGCAGTTCTTTTCCTCCACGCAGCGTAATCTGACTGCAGTTATGGGCATTTGGATTTTGCTGTGGCTGAGCTGGAAGCTGTCCTTGAGAATTCTTTATCTCCTGCATAGTAGAATTCAACTTACTCATTTGCTTGGCCAACTGATCCATTGTAGCTGGTGCTCCGGTTGGGCAACTGGAGCACTCTGCTGCTGGAACTGCCTTTGATGTGGAGGCCTATACGCCTGCTGGTAGCCATTCTGATTAGGGGCCTGGTAAGGTTGCTGAAAATTTTGTTGATGCTGATATTGTTGCTGAAATTGTTGTTGAGGCGGATTCCTTGGTTGAAATTGTTCCTCCGGTTGCCTCCATCGAAGGTTCGGATGAACCCCTTGCTGTCCGCTCCAATTTCCAGCTGCGTTTACTTCTTCTCCTGGACATTGTAGTGAGGTATGTCCTTTTTCTCCACACGCTCCGCATGCGTGATCGGCATTTGATCGGCTTGATGCGGGAGCGTTCTGCTTGAGTAGCAAGTCGAGCTTGTCTTGTAATAGGTTGAATTTTGCCTCCACTTTATTATCGATCTCATCCAAGTAGTCAGAATGAGACCAATTTACAGCTCTCCTTGTTGGTCTCGGCCCCTTGTATTGTGAGGTGGATTCCGCAAGTCCTTCGATTATATTCCTTGCATCTTCGTAGAGGCTTGTATGGAAATTCCCCCTTAGACCGATATCAACCATGGCTTTGGCTTCGTCTGTCATTCCTTGATAAAAAATTTGTAGAAGCTCCACATCCGAGTAGCCATGGTTCGGACAACTATCGACGAGTCGTCCAAATCTCTCCCAGTATGCGCCAAAGGTCTCATCGAGTTCTTGAGCAATCCCGGAAATCTGCTTCTTTAATGCATTTGTCTTTGATTGCGGGAAATACTTCTTTAGGAAGACCGTACGCATCTGGGCCCACGTCGTGATCGTGTTCGGCTTTAGACTAGAGAACCACGCTTGTGCTCCGTCTTGAAGAGTGAATGGAAAGGCCTTGAGCTTGAAAGCGTCCGGGGTTGCCCCTACCGGTGCAGATTACACACTTGGTTGAACGACGCCAAAAAGGAATTTGGATTCTCGTTCGTCCTTCCATAAAACTTCGGCATGGCAGCGCCCATGTTCAGCTTGACATCTATTTGTTATGTAGTAGTGATTTGGATTGGTCCCGGTAGGTCCGCTCCCATGTCAAGCGATCCGGTATTCATCCTCAAGGGTGGTGGATCATGCACTTCGTCCTCCATCTCTTCCTCCTCTGATTCTGAGCTTGTTACTGGAGTGTTGTGGAGTGTTTTGTCGAACAAAACGGTCTGCGGTTACGAGTCGCCGATCGGATCAACGGCGGATGTTTTGTCTCCTGGTTGGGCGGTTAAGACGTCTACGCCACGGGACGGAATTTGTTGCTTTTGCAGCTTTGTCTCCTTCCTATTTCTTTTAGCTGCTTTCTCGATCTCAGGATCGAATATCAGATTAGGCTTGGAAGACCTGCTCATGCAACATTAAAAAGCACGAAAGATTAGTAGAAAAATCAAAGAAACTAGTTAACACCGTTCCCCGGCAACGGCGCCAATTTGGTGATCGTTGTATTGCACCAAATAATCCTGCAAAATTCAGAGAATTACTTCAGTATAGTTCACAGGTATCGAACACAGGGAACGGACGACTAGACACTTTATTTTTCCTACTTATCTGGGGTTTTGGTTAGCGACCACGCAAGATTTGGGATTCATATTAAACTAAGAACTTGTAAAATTAAAATCAAGAATAAAAACAGAAAACGAGAAATAAACTATATTAACTGGGCAACTGAAAGGGTAGGTCCAGCAGAATATTCATGCACACATAATTCCAATCCTCGGCACTTAATATGAATTAATCTCAAGAATCTACTAGTTATAGACCACCGTAACTTAAACTGCGTAATCCTCACTCCCACTTACTTATTCGGTAACCGCCATGTTGGGCATAGAAACGGCTACTTCCCTAACCTAGTTACAACCTACGTTGTTGGGCAATCAATAGATTTAATAGCTAGACAACTTTATCGAACTAAGGGAGCCTAGTATAGGAGCCTACTCGTATGTTGGGCATCTCATAGTCTCCTATCGGTTTAATCCAATTACTCTTACGAATAATTTCGCTACTTACCTAGCCTTGTTCCACGAGAAACGATGGAAGTACTAAGTTAGCTACAGACTGCGCAACCTAGGGTGATCAAGCCTAAATTACTAGCCAGATTAATTAATTCAGAATTATCCCGAAACCCTTTTGATTAATTATGAGCACCTAAGCCTCATGTACTATTCACGTGTGCATTCACATTCTGCCGGACCCTAAAAAGTTTAGCTACTCATGCTGATGGTTCGGTTGGACAACTAGGACAGTTTGCAGAACAGAAACATGAAAACGAGTAACCCTAAATCTAGCATGCACGAATTTAAAACTAATTAAGGTACGAAAGTACGGAAGAGCAGAATACGAAATTACGAAATTTAACTAAAGTCTTGAATTGAAATAAAAAGGATGTTCGAAACTAATTCCTAGAAAACGATTAAATGTAAAACGGAAATAAAACTAGAATTTAAACTACGGAGTTTAAAGAACATGAAAGACGGAAATTTAAAGCTCTGTTTTTCTTCTAATCTATGCTGGTCAGAAAGGTTCTGAAGATGGTTCGGAAATGGTCTTCGGCTTGGGCAGTTCGGCGGCGCGATGGTGCGGCAGCGGTCGGCGGTTGGGATCGAAAGGGAGCAATGGCCGGAATGTGAGCTCGGGATGTTGGGACGTGTTCGAATGGCTGTCTCCTCTGTCTATGCGTGCTGATTTTCGTCCCTCAACATCTCTTAATATACTCCTCCTTTTCTTCCTCTCCAAGGTAGGTTAAATTAGGATAAGGAAAAGATTTGGGTGGATAAGGAAACAAGATCTTTCCTTAACCACCTTAAGATATTTCTTGATCTTTTCCTATCCTAATAACCGTGCCTTAATACGCGACTTTCTGCGCCTTTTCTTCACCAAAACGCGCCAATTAATATCCTCTTCATCATGCCACGTCAGCACCGAAACCCTGCATAATACGCCACTGCGAGTGCACCGGTTGGCTAATTGACGCACTTTTCGGCCTGAAATCACTAAGTACGAAAACGATTCATCAGTGACTCGGACTATAAGTCCGATGATCATGATGGGAATTTCGAAGACGATTTCAACATGAACTACTTATCCCTTGCCGATTCCGAATCATCTTCGGCCCTTCCCAGCACGACGGAGTATGGCAACCGGGTGGTTGTCCGTATCGATTCTCCGGCATCCGTCCATGCTCTCTCTGAATTTGAGATCGAGTACATGAATATGTGTCTACAAGAACGCGAGGGCAAAGACTTCCGCATTGGCCGCCTCCTCGACCGCACGTTCCTTCGCGCGACAGGTATAATCGGACCCTTCTTTCAATATTTTCGAAATTTTGGTTGGTCTTGGTTGCTTGAGTCACATCATTATCCATGCTACAAAGAGGTTGCAAGTGAATTTTTCAATACTTTTCATTTTGAGGGTGATAAAGATTTGGTGACACCTTGTATTGAGTTTAGATTGTTTGGGGGTACTTATCATTTGTCTGTGGCCGAGTGGAATGCTCGATTAGGGATTTGTTCGTTTGATGACTATATGCTAGGGCATTTTGAGATAGAATTTCATGGTATACCGAGTAAGGATCCTAGCTATATTGGTTCAAGGGCCGCATGGAGGCTTCTCGCCCCAAGCGACCCAGATGAGTTTGTCACTTCCGGTTCCCATGTAAGTTTTATAGAGGATCCCGCCCTTCGCATTTGCCACCAATACTTAGTCCAAAACTTGACTGGAAAAAGTACTTCTTTTGAAAAGGTAAGTGCCAATGAATTGTATTTTCTATGGTGCATGGCTACTAGGCGCCTCATTAACTTAGGTTGGTGGATTGCTCATAACATGTTCATAATTGCTAGTCACACCGTGCGTCATATGACTCTTTGCCATATTCTTACTACGTTCATTGAACACAACTTTGTCGTATATGATGCGGGTTATTTGACTAGGGTAGATCCACCATCTTTGTTTGATTGGAATTTGTTGAGGCACACTCGCCTACTGTACCAATTGCCTAACCGGGAGATCAGTTTTATCCACCGGGACCTCGTGTCTCGAGTGCCTTTACTTCTGCAGGACAGGATACAGTGCAGACGCTAAGGACGGATCTGGATTCCCTTGGACGCCGAGTAGACCGCCTCCGCCGTACAGTTATGAACAGACTGCCTCGCCTGCCCAGGCGAGGCGACCGGTGACTTTTCTTCCCCATTTTAGTTTTTCGTTTTGTGTCTTTTTGTTCTGTGTTTTGAGTCTGTTTTTATGTGTTTTTCATGTCCTTACACTTGATTGGGATCAAGTGTAAGGAGGGGGGTGTTTCTTTTTCTTGTTTATTTTGTCTTTTGTCTTTAGTTTTTGTTGTTTCTTACACTTGGTAGGGACCAAGTGTAAGGAGGGTGTTGTGTGTTTATTTTGTCATGCCTTCTTCCTTGTTTTGTCTTTTCTCTCTTGCTCAAAGGCGAGCAAGTTTTAAGTGTAAGGAGGGGGGTATTTTGTGTCGAAGCATGCCAAAATTTTTGATTTTTGAAGCGCCGTTTTTCTATGATCAAGCTTGTCTTATTTGTGCTTTTATTTTCAATAAGCTTGCTTGTGGACTTTATGAAGAGTAGATCTAGGCACGTGTATGCATGTAATTTGGGATGACGAAAAATAAACATTGTTGGATCGAAATTATATAACCACTCACTTAAATAAGATTTGAGCCTTAAAGTAGGACACTTCCTACTATTCCTTTGAGAGTGTTTATCCACAAAATCGCAATATGTTTGAGTCACTTGAGATAAGTGATAGGAGGCACTATGGATTTTTAGCCACACGGCCACGACAAAAATATTTTCGACCCTACATTATCCCTTAGTGAACTAATTTGAGCCTTGACCGTTTCTTTGATTTGAGTTAGTAAAAATTTTAGCCAAGGCCTTTTTAAACTTTCTCTTGACCCATGTTATTGCATGTTTTACGAACTCCTTGTGCATGATAGTTAAAATCTGAAGTGTATTACATATGTCTTCTACCTGCCCAGTATAGACTGCTGCAGAAAATCGATTGGATAAAAAGACTAAGTACAAAAACTGCTCTACATAAGCAGAATTCATAGTGTCCTATCTGTACAGTTAAGACAGTTTGTGCCCAGCTGCTAAAAAAAAGAAGAAGTATATGCCACGAAAATATTCTCAAAAAAAAAAAAAAAAAAAATCTGAATTTGAGAAGTGGTAGAAAAGAAAGAACATGGGTACGTAGTTGCAGCATTGAAATAAATTTTCTAAGTGGCGGGAGTTTTACTGACTTTACTGCACATGTGAGAGAGTATTATATGCATAACATTGAATCTGAATTTTAATGGAGCTTAGTACCCCTAGGACCCTTACCAACATCAATTTGTCTAAGTCCTAAGCCCCATTACAACCGAATGAGAAAGACCTCCTTGATATTGCTATTGTGATGATCTCTTATCGTGATTGCGTGGATTGTTTTTCTTTGAGTGGCTTAAACCGGACCTAGATTAGTTGAGTGTTGAGTGAAACTTGAGGAGATCCACATTGTTTAGATTTTGACCAAGTTGATATATGTGTGCTTAGTTTCAAAATTTGCATTGTCTACTTGTTGGATGAGATTATGATTGCATGGGTTTGACACTGCTTGGCTAGTGAATTGGTGCGGAGACTTTTGAATTGATTGGTATGGCTTCTTGTCTTCGTTTTGTGAGTCCGTTGTCATTTTCTTCCATTCGTGTCGAGTCTTGTTTTTGTCTAGTTCGAGTCTTGAGTCTTTTATTTTGTGTCTTGGGTCTTGGGGAAGACCAAAAATAATTAGGTACTTATTTTTTGTTCTTCTTATACTCGAGGGCGAGTATAGCTCAAGTGTAAGGAGATTTGATGAGTCGATTTCGTACCTAATTATTTCTGCCCGAAAGGGTCTCTTAACTGTGCATGTGAGACATATTTGTTGGCAGTTATGCAGGAAATGGGCTGATTTGGCGTGACACTTGGAGATGAGGTGGCGATGCGAATTACAGTTGGAATGGCGATATTTTGAGCGGTTTTTGGCCGAGAAAGGAAGGAGAAAAGAAGAAGGAAAAGAAAGGAAAGAGAGAGGAAGGAAAGAAGAAGGATAAGGAAGGATTAGATATTTCCATATCTATCAAGATCCTTTCCTTATCCTACAAGAAACCCTAGATATGATCTAGAGGGTTATATAAAGAAGAGGAAGCACGAAATTTAGAGGTTTTTTTGGGGGGACAACTCTACACACCGTGCCTACCTTTCCTTAACCTCGAAGACTCATCCTTTTCATTCCGACAAGTTACCGCCGCCGCCGAGCCATTGCCGAAGACAAACCACCGCACCATCGATGAGAAGAACTCAACAATCAAACTTACCGATCCACTTCATGCAGCAGTAGTTTAAGATGATGAAACAAACACTTCTATTTCAGTTTTTCTTATGTTCGAACATTAGTTAATTTCGTTTCTTGCTTTTCGTTTGTTTCGAGAGACCGAGGACTATCGGGACTCTTAATCTAGTTTCAAGTTGTGTTTAAATTCAGTTTGTGTTTAGTTTAAAATTGGTTCGTGTTCGTTTTCAGTTTTTTCTTAGTTAAATTTACTTTAATTTAGTTTTCGTGCATGCTAGGGTTAGGGTTACAAATGATGCATGTTATGTTTCGCAGGGTGTCTTATCTGTGCAGTCACGACAGTTTCATGAGTAGCTAAACTTTTAGTGGTCCGGCAGAATGTAAAACGCACACATGAACAGTACATGAGGCTTAGGTGCTGATAATTAATCAAAGGGTTTCGGGTTAATTCTGATTTATTTAATCTGGCTAGTAATTTAGGCTTGATCACCCTAGGTTGCCCAGTTTGTAGTTAACTTAGTACTTCCATCGTTTCTCGTGGAACAAGGCTAGGTAAGTAGCAAAATTATTCGAAAGAGTAGTTGGATTTAGCCGATAGGAGACTATTAGATGCCCAACATACGAGTAGGCTCCTATACTAGGCTCCCTTAGTTTGATAAAGTTGTTTAGCTATTAAATCTATTGATTGCCCAACAACGTAGGTTGTAGCTAAATTAGGGAAGTAGCCGTTTCTATGCCCAACATGGCGGTTACCGACTAAGTAAGTGGGAGTGAGGATTACGCAGTTTAAGTTACGGTAATCTATAACTAGTTGATCTATGAGATTAATTCATTTTATGTGCCAAGGATTGGAATTACGTGTTTGTGAATATTCTGCTGGACCCATCTCTTATCTGCCTAGTTAAAACAGTTTTATTTCAGTTTCAGTTTTTTTGCAATTTATTTCAATTTTAATAAGTTCTTAGTTTAGTTAAAAACCCAAAACTTGCGTGGTTGCTAACCAAACCCAAGATAAGTAGGAAAATAATATGTCTAGTCCTCCGTTCCTTGTGTTCGATACCCTGTAAACTATACTGATATAATTCTCTATTTTAGCAGGATTATTTGGTGCAATACAGCGATCACCACTCACACATAATAAGTATAGTGCGATTTACATCTTCTCTTCTCTGTTGTTTTTTTACTATTGCACATAACCGTAATTTATTTAAATATATACCTCAAGTAACTGCTCTGAATCTTGTCACAAATATACATATAGTCTTTTCATATTCACTCATTTGTAAAGAAAAGCCAAAAGAGCTTCACATGGCCTCCACAGTAGGACAACTCAGGATTATGAATAATTAACTTCATAACATTTAGTAAATAATGCTCAATTCGATTTGAAATAATGCTCGTGTGTTTACACATGATTGGAGTGAGCCTAGAACATTTAGTAAACAATATTAATAAAGGTTTGAAATAATGAGTCGTTCGTGGATGTATACACGGTGGGCAGTAGACGGTTCATTGAATCCTCAATTTGTGAATGTCATTGAGGATTTCATTGATTGGGCAAGTAGGCAGACAGCTTATATGGACGGGGAAAAAAATAGATGTCCGTGTAAAAACTGTAAGAATAAGCTGTTTTTGACTACACAAGTTGTAAGAGAGCACGTTTATATGAGGGGATTCATTAAAAATTATAAAGTTTGGTCATCTCATGGGAAAAAACACGTAACACTAGATGAGCAAGCTACGAGAAATGTGCAAAATGACACGTCGACCCCCTATCAGAGGATGGTAATGGATCATGCTGGGCCGAATTATAATGATGCGGATATTGAGGAGCCGCCAAATAACGAAGCAAGCAAGATCTATGAAATGTTGCGGGCAGTCGACACAGAGTTGTGGCCTGGTTGTGAGACCTACTCACAATTGTCTGCAGCAGTTCAGATGATGAACTTGAAGGCTGAGAATTATATGTCACAGAGGGGCTATGACAGGATGAGTCAAATGATCAAGGATATGCTTCCCCAAGGAAATTTGATTCCTAATAACTTCAGCGAGTCTAAGAGACTGCTTAGTGGCATGGGGTTGTCGGTAGAGAAGATTCACTGTTGTCCAAATTCTTGCATGATCTATTGGCGGGAAGATAATGAACTGGAGAGTTGTAAGTTTTGCGGCACCTCGCGGTATTTAGATTACACTCCGAAATCTAGTAGGAAAGGGAAGAAAAAATTAGTGGATGCTAAGAAAATGTACTACTTTCCTGCATCCCCTAGAATTCAACGGATGTATGCATCTAATGCTACTGCTCCTGATATGCGTTGGCATGCTTCATCAGTGGATGATGGAGTGATGCGTCATCCTGCAGACTCTCCAGCGTAGAAGCACATGGACTCGACGTTTCCTGATTTTGCCTCGGAGATTCGAAATGTTAGATTAGGTCTTTCTACAGACGGTTTTCAAACATTTACTCAATTTGGGAAACAATACTCTTTGTGGCCAGTTATTCTAACTCCTTACAATCTGCCGCCTAGCATGTGCATGGAGGATCAAATCATGTTTCTCACGATGTTGGTGCCTGGACCTCGAAATCCAAAAGATAACTTGGATGTCTTTCTAGCATGTGGAAGATGGCGTGTCTGTGTATGATGTTTCAAAGAAGCAAAATTTCAATATGCGAGTTGCTTTGCTTTGGACCATTAGTGACTTTTCGGCCTACTCAATGTTGTCTGGATGGAGTACAGCTGGGAAATTCGCATGCCCACAGTGCATGGAACAATCAAATGCATTTTATCTTGAGAAGAGTGGTAAGATGTCGTGGTTTGACAATCATAGAATGTTTCTACCACTAAGTCATCCTTTCAGACGAAATAAGAAGGCTTTCCTGAAAAATAAAGTTGTAGCACGTTCTCCCCCTGACATGAGAACAGGAGAAGACTACGAGGGTTATGAAAGTCACCGAAGACTACGAGGGTTATAACAAATATGCCTCTAAAGAAAATGTTACGGGATGGAAAAAAAGAAGCATATTCTGGGATCTTCCTTATTGCAAATTCTTGTTGCTTCGACACAATCTTGATGTCATTCACATTGAGAAGAATGTGTTTGATAATGTGTTCAACACCGTCCTCAATGTGACATGAAAGACCAAAAACACGCCGAAGTCTAGAGCAGAGTTGAATATATATTGTGTTAGGCCTGAACTGAAGAAGCTTAACGAGAGTGATAGAAATTATCCGAAAGCATGTTACATGCTAGGTCATAACGAGAAGCAAGCGTTATTAATGTGGGTGAAGCAGCTCAGACTACCGGATGGTTGGTGATCGTTGTATTGCACCAAATAATCCTGCAAAAATAGAGAATTATATCAGTATAGTTTACAGGGTATCGAACACAGGGAACGGAGGACTAGACATATTATTTTCCTACTTATCTTGGGTTTGGTTAGCAACCACGCAAGTTTTGGGTTTTTAACTAAACTAAGAACTTATTAAAACTGAAATAAATTGCAAAAAACTGAAACTGAAATAAAACTGTTTTAACTAGGCAGATAAGAGATGGGTCCAGCAGAATATTCACAAACACGTAATTCCAATCCTTGGCACATAAAATGAATTAATCTCATGGATCAACTAGTTATAGATTACCGTAACTTAAACTGCGTAATCCGCACTCCCACTTACTTAGTCGGTAACCGCCATGTTGGGCATAGAAACGGCTACTTCCCTAATTTAGCTACAACCTACGTTGTTGGGCAATCAATAGATTTAATAGCTAAACAGCTTTATCAAACTAAGGGAGCCTAGTATAGGAGCCTACTCGTATGTTGGGCATCTAATAGTCTCCTACCGGTTTAATCCAACTACTCTTTCGAATAATTTTGCTACTTACCTAGCCTTGTTCCACGAGAAACGATGGAAGTACTAAGTTAGCTACAGACTGGGCAACCTAGGGTGATCAAGCCTAAATTACTAGCCAGATTAAATAAATCAGAATTAACCCGAAACCCTTTGATTAATTATCAGCACCTAAGCCTCATGTACTGTTCACGTGTGCATTTTACATTCTACCGGACCACTAAAAGTTTAGCTACTCATGAACCCGTCCTGACTGCACAGATAAGACACCCTGCAAAACAGAACATGCACCATTTGTAACCCTAACCCTAGCATGCACGAAAACTAAATTAAAGTAAATTTAACTAACTAAAAACTGAAAACGAACACGAACCAATTTTAAACTAAACACAAACTGAATTTAAACACAACTTGAAACTAGATTAAGAGTCCCGATAGTCCTCGGTCTCTCGAAACAAACGAAAAGCAAGAAACGAAATTAACTAATGCTCGAACATAAGAGAAACTGAAATAGAAGTGTTTGTTTCATCATCTTAAACTACTGCTGCATGAAGTGGATCGGTAAGTTTAATTGTTGAGTTCTTCTCGTCGATGGTGCGGTGGTTTGGCTTCGGTGGCGGCGGTAACTTGTCGGAATGAAAAGGATGAGTCTTCGAGGTTGAGGAAAGGTAGGCACGGTGTGTAGAGTTGTCCAAAGTCCTTTAAATTTCGTGCTTCCTCTTCTTTATATAACCCTCTAGATCATATCTAGGGTTTCTTGTAGGATAAGGAAAGGATCTTGATAGATATGGAAATATCTAATCCTTCCTTATCCTTCTTCTTTCCTTCCTCTCTCTTTCCTTTCTTTTCCTTCTTCTTTTCTCCTTCCTTTCTCGGCTAAAAACCGCTCAAAATATCGTCATTCCAGCTGTAATTCGCATCGCCACCTCATCTCCAAGTGTCACGCCAAATCAGCCTATTTCCTGCATAACTACCAACAAATATGTCTCGCCTGCACAGTTAAGAGACTTTTCGGACAGAAATAATTAGGTACGAAATCGACTCATCAATGGTTATGTGTCCAACATGAGCAGATGTGTGGATATGAGTAAGTTGAGAATGTTTGGGATAAAAAGTCATGATTGTCACGTCTTCATGCAACGGCTTCTACCGGTTGCATTTTGTGAACTTCTCCCACAACCTATTTGGACGGCAATCACATAGTTGAGCTTATTCTTCAGAGACTTAACTTCTCGTGCTATAAGAATTGAAGATATGGCGAGATTAAACTAGAGTATTCCAATTACTCTTTGCTACCTGGAGCGCATATTTCTACCAAGTTTCTTCGACTACATGGAACATCTCCCGGTGCATTTAGCTGATGAAGCTCGTTTAGCTGGTCCTGTTCAATATCAATGGATGTATCCATTTGAGAGGTATAATATCGTTCATATTATCGTTTCCCTTTGAATTATTCCAGTATGAATTATTCCAGTATTAATTATTATGCATTTAACCACCCTTCATCAGATATTTAGGGAAATTGAAAAAATATGTTGGCAATAAGGCTCGTGTGGAAGGATCCATATGCAATTCTTATTTAGCTGAAGAAGCATCAAAGTTCTGCTCGTACTATTTTGAGGATCATATCAACACTAGGATGAGGAGGATGCCTCGAAATTGCGATGTGGAACAAGAAGGTCCGACGTTCGACAACATAGATGTGCCCTCTATATTTCGTCCAAAAGGTCATCCAATTGGCGCGAAGTTAATGAGATATCTTGATCAGAAGGAGTATAATGCCGCCTACTTGTACATCTTGTTGAACTGCGACGAGGTTACAGAATATCACAAGTGAGTGATATCTATAATTCCCTTGTCTTATTTTGTAACTTGTTCAATATATGTAACGACTTAAACAAACTTTCCTGAAGCCAATTTGAGGAAGAAATACGACATGCATGTCCAAATATATCTAGATGAAGATTACCAAACATCAGTTGAGCAGGAATTCGGAGCTTGGTTCAAATCATATGTAAGATTCACTATCCAATCTAAATAATTTCCAGCCATGTTTTTTTTTTCCTAATTAGCTTCTTATGTTCTTAGGTTTCATCCCCTTATTGCAATGAGATGAATCAGTATATACGGGATTTAGCAAAAGGTCCATTAGCAGCGGTTAATACGTACCCTGGTTATGTTGTGAACGGATATAAGTTTCATACTTTATCACATGGGGTAGGAAAGTCCACTATGAATAGCGGAGTTTGCATACAAGGGCAGAATTATGGTTCTGATGCACTTGATTATTATGGACAGTTGGTGGAGATATGTGAAATTGAGTACCCGGGTTTACCAATAAAATGAACCATGTTGTTCAAGTGCTTATGGTTTGACCCGACCCCTAGAGGGACTTATGTACATCCACGATACAAGTTGGTTTCTATCGATCAAACGAAACCGCTGCGGAACTATGAACCATTTGTCATGGCATCACAAGCGCATCAAGTGTATTACTGCTCATATCCTAGTGTGAACAAATCTAGGAAGGACTATATGGAAGTATGTAAAGTTAAACCGAGATTTAAGATAGACTTGCCAAATCAATCTTCATTAGATGAAGCATTTCAAGAGGATGACATACTAAACCCACTAGTACGGCGCCACGCGACACTAGAAGCTGATATAACATTAACTCATCCACGTCAAACAATAGAACTCAATGACGAAGATGTTGACGAAGGAGATGATGATGAAGAAGAACGTGTTCTGACCTCAGAAGAGGACTTTAGTGAATGACTAGTAATACTTACAAGTTTTAAAAGATAGATTTATACCGCATATTTAGAACTCTACTTGATTATGATTTATTTTTTTTTGCCAAAAGCAATTAATGATTATTCGTTGTTTTCAGGTACATGGCGCCTCCCAGAGGTTGTGGCGGCAGGTGGCAGGACTATATCAGCTTCTGCTGGGCGTGGAGCACCCCCATCGTCGTCTGGCCATGGGGACAGTCCCCCTGAGTCGGCTGGCCACTATCAGGGTCTACCGACTCTTACTCGGTGGATAGCCGCCGTTGTTTCAAGATTTCGCCTGAGGGGTATGTAATAATTGGTTATATTATTTTTAAATATATCAACTATAACTTGGGATAAACCATTTTTCAATAATAGGCGATTGCTTGAGCCATTTGGATTGGCCTCGACAATCGTTGATTGTTTTAAGAAGATTAATAACTGATGAGTCATTTTCGTACTTAGTAATTTCAGGCCGAAAAGTGCGTCAATTGGCCAACCGGTGCAGTCGCAGCGGTGAAAAATGCAGGTTTTAGGTGCTGACGTGGCATGATGACGAGGATATTATTTGGCGAATTTTGATGAAGAAAAGGCACGGAATTGATGACGTGGGCGCGGATTTGTGGAGAAGGAAAGAATCAAGAAGATATTTTGTGGTAGTTAAGGGAAGATCTTGTTTCCTTATTTATCCAAATCTTTTCCCTTATCAAAGATTTGACCTAACTTGGAGAGGAAGAAAAGGAGTATATAAAGACTTGAAGGGGGCGAGAATCATACAAAAAAACCTTGACACCATTCAAAGCCCTTGATCCCGCCGTGACTCCTTTCCGATCCAATCGCCGCCGACCGCCGCTGAACCATCACCGTCGTAGCCTACCAAAGACCGCCGACAAATACCGCCACCGAACCATTCACCGATTCCGTAGATTAGTTGAAGAAGAAAACACATCTTTCATTTCCGTCTTTTTATGTTCTTAATTCCAAAGTTTGAATTCTAGTTTTAAGTTCGTTTCGTAGTTAATCGTTTTCTAGGAACTTAATATTTACTTTCGAACATCATTTGCTATTTAATTCAAGTTCTAGTTTAATTTCGTAGGTTTTAATATTCTGTTATTTCGTGCCTTAGTTAATTTAAATTTCGTTCATGCTAGATCTAGGGTTATTCGTGTTTATGTTTCTGTTCTGTAAACTGTCCCAGTTGCCCAACCGAAGCGTCAGCATGAGTAGCTAAACTTTTTAGGGTCTGGCAGAATGTTAATGCACACGTGAATAGTACATGAGGCTTAAGTGCTCATAATTAATCAAAAGGGTTTCGGGATAATTCTGAATGGGCTAGTAATTTAGGCTTGATCACCCTAGGTTACGCAGTCTGTAGCTAACTTAGTACTTCCATCGTTTCTCGTGGAACAATGCTAGGTAAGTAGTGAAATTATTCGTAAGAGTAATTGGATTAAACCGATAGGAGACTATTAGATGCCCAACATACGAGTAGGCTCCTATACTAGGCTCCCTTAGTTCGATAAAGCTGTCTAGCTATTAAATCTGTTGATTGCCCAACAACATATGTCGTAGCTAGGTTAGGGAAGTAGCCGTTTCGATGCCCAATATGGCGGTTAGCGACTAAGTAAGTGGGACTGAGGATCACGCAGTTTAAGTTACGGTGGTCTATAACTAGTAGATTCTTGAGATTAATTCATATTAAGTGCCGAGGATTGGAATTACGTGTGTGTGAATATTCTGCTGGACCTGACTTTCAATTGCCCAGTTCATTCAGTTTATTTTCCGTTTTCAGCTTTTATAATTTCTTTCAGTTTTACAATTTCTTTGTTTAGATTAAAACCCAAATCTTGCGTGGTTGCTAACCAAAACCATAGATAAGTAGGAAAATAAAATGTCTTGTCGTCCGTTCCCTGTGTTCGATACCTGTGAACTATACTGATTTAATTCTCTGATTTTGCAGGATTATTTGGTGCAATACATCGATCACCAAATTGGCGCCGTTGCCAGGGATCGGTGTTAACTAGTTTCTTTAATTTTTCTGCTAATCTTTCTTTTGTGCTTTTTGATGTTGCATGAGCAGGTCCTCCAAACCTAATCTGATATTTGATCCTAAGATCGAGAAAGCAGAAAGAGGAATTAGACGGAGACGAAGCTGCAAAAGCAATTGAATCTGTCCAAGGCAGTAGACGTCTCAACTGCCCAACCAGGAGACAGAACAGACGTCGTTGATCCGATCAGCGACTCAGAACCAGAGACTGTTTTGTTCGATAGAACAAGGCAAAACACTGTAGTAACAAGCTCAGAATCAGAGGAGGAAGAGATGGAGGACGAAGTACACAATCCACAACCCTTGAGGATGAATACCGGATCGCTTGACATGGGAGCGGACCTACCCGGTCCAATACAAATCACTACTACAGAACAAATTGATGTCAAGCTGAACATGGTCGCTGCCATGCCAAAGTTTTATGGAAGGACGAACGAGAATCCAAATTCTTTTTTCGCATCGTTCAACTAAGTGTGTAATCTGCACCGGCAGGGCAACCTGGACGCTTTCAAGCTCAAGGCCTTTCCATTCACTCTCCAAGACGGAGCACAAGCGTGGTTCTCAAGTCTAAAGCTGAACACGATCACGACGTGGGCCCAGATGCGTACGGTTTTCTTGAAGAAATACTTCCCGCAATCAAAGACAAATGCATTAAAGAAGCAGATTTCCGGGATTGCTCAAGAAATCGACGAGACCTTCGGCGCATACTGGGAGAGATTTGGACGACTTGTCGATAGTTGTCCGAACCATGGCTACTCGGATGTGGAGCTCCTACAAATTTTCTATCAAGGGATGACAGATGAAGCAAAAGCCATGGTTGATATCGGTCTAAGAGGGAATTTCCATACAAGCCTCTACGAAGATGCAAGGAACATAATTGAAGGGCTTGCGGAATCTACCTCGCAATACAAAGGGCCAAGACCAACAAGGAGAGCTGTAAATTGGTCTCATTCCGACTACATGGATGAGATTGATAGTAAACTGGAGGCAAAATTCAGCCTAATGCAAGATAAGCTCAACTTGATACTCAAGCAGAACGCTCCTGCCCCAAGCCGATCAAATGCCGATCACGCATGTGGAGCATGTGGAGAAAAAGGGCATACATCATTACAATATCCGGGAGAAGAAGTAAACGCAGCTAGAAATTGGAGCGGACAACAAGGGGTTCATCCGAACCTTCGATGGAGGCAACCGGAAGAACAATTTCAACCGAGGAATCCGCCTCAACAACAATTTCAGCAGCCATACCAACAACAACAGAATTATCAGTAGCCATACCAGGCTCCTAATCAGAATAGCTATCAGTAGGCGTATAGGCCTCCGCATCAAAGGCAGTTTCAGCAGCAGAATGCTCCAGTTGCCCAACCGGAGCACCAGAATCCTTTGGAAAAACTCTTGGCTTAAATGGTTTCCTCACAGAAGGACACCTGCATTTCAACAACAAATGCAGTGAGAGATCAATCAGATAAAGAAGGATCAGCAAGCTACGATGGATCAGTTGGCCAAGCAGATGAGTAAGTTGAATTCTACCATGCAGGAAATTAAGAATTCTCAAGGGCAGCTTCCAGCTCAAACCCAGCAAAATCCAAATGCCCATACCTGCAATCAGATAACGTTGCGAGGAGGAAAATAACTGCCTGGCCTGATTGTGCAAGCGAGACACCCAGAAAAGCTGGCAGAAAAGAAGAAGGTCGCGGAACAGCCTGCACAACCCTACCAACCAGAAGAACAGCATGTTGAAGATGCTGAACCAGAACAGGAAGAGGAGACTGTTCCAACTAGCCAATCGGAGTCTGAACCGATACTTCCTCCACCATTTCCGGAAGCTTTGGAAAGAAAAAGAACGCCGAACAAGGAAAGCATGGATTACATGAAGTTGTTCGAGAAATTGGAGATAAACATCCCTTTCCTTGAAGCCGTAAAGATTCCCAAGTTCGGAAAATTTGTGAAGGATTTCATTATTGGAAAAGTTCCCAAGTCCGGGAAAGTATTGTTCTATCACACAGTATCGGCGATTATACAGAAGATGCTTCCTGCTAAATGTGTCGACCCAAGTATGTTCACACTTCCCTGTCTGATGGGTGATGTCATGATTAAATAAGCCATGTGTGATCTAGGAGCATCTATAAATGTTATGCCTTTATCTGTATATAATCAATTGGTAGGAGCTGAGTTAATATCCACTAAGGTGATTATTCAATTAGCGGATAGGTCATGCATTGCTCCAATTGGTTTACTTGAGAACATTTTAGTCAGAATCAACAACTTTGTCTATCCGGCTGATTTTTATGTAATTGACACAAATGATAGGCAAGTTGAAGGAACTGCGGGAGTGTTATTGGGTTGGCCATTTTTAAAGACTGTAAAGGCAATAATTAATTTGGATGAGGGTTCAATAAGTGTGGCATATCATAATGAAACTTATGTTCATAGGATAACTGAAGCACTTAAGAAACCCTACGATCATGAAAATGAGAATGCTTTTTCTACTGACTCCATTGATGCTATTGTCTAAGAATATCTTGAGACGTATGTGGTGCAGGATAAAATGGAAGTTACCTTGACTCAAGGGCTGACCGAGGAAGATGTCAAAGATATGAGGGATGAGGAGATCAGAGAAAGCATCCTAGCTTTGTACGCAGCCCCAAAGCTGGAAACTGTCAGCAATGTGTCTCAGTTGCCCAACCGAGACACTTCTGAGAAACTGTTGCCGTCGATCGTCAAAGCTCCGAAACTGGAACTTAAGCAGCTCCCTACACATCTGAAGTATGCATATCTGGGAGAGAATGAGACGCTACCCGTCATCATCAACAAGGAGCTTGATGACAATCAAGAGACGACATTGCTTGAAGTTTTGAGGAAGCATAAGAAGGCTATCGGCTGGACTTTAGCCGACATTACCGGCATAAGTCCCGACGTATGCGAGCACTCTATCTTGATGGAGCCTGATAGTAAACCCTTCCGCGATCAACAAAGGAAGCTCAATCCAAATATGCGGGAGGTCGTATTAAAGGAAGTTCTGAAGCTGATATCTATGGGTATAATTTACCCCATATAGGATAGCAAATGGGTGAGTCCCATTCACGTCGTGCCGAAGAAGTCCGAATTCCAAGTGGTGGAAAACGAGAAGAACGAGTTGGTTCCGGTACGCTTAGTGACGGGATGGCGCATGTGCATCGATTACCAAAAGCTGAATTCGGCTACACGCAAGGATCATTTCCCGCTTCCTTTCATCGATCAAATGCTAGAGAGACTTGCGGGGCAAGTCTATTTCAGTTTTCTAGACAAATGTAGCGGCTATTTTCAAATCCATGTTCGAGACGAGGATCAAAACAAGACGACGTTCACATGTCCATATGGAACGTTCGCCTACCGCCGAATGCCGTTTGGATTGTGTAACGCGTCGGGCACCTTTCAAAGGTGCATGATGAGTATATTCTCGGACCTTATCGAGAATTGCATAGAAGTCTTCATGGATGACTTCACCGTTTACGGTGACTCTTACACTGCGTGCTTGAAGAATCTAGACAAGGTCCTAGCGCGGTGCGTTGAAAAGAATTTGGTGTTAAATTATGAAAAATGTCATTTCATGGTGACTAAGGGGATTGTGCTCGGTCACATTATTTCTAGAAGAGGAATCGAAGTCGACAAGGCCAAGGTCGAGTCCATAGCCAAGTTGTCGTACCCTACAATGCCAAAAGAAGTTCGTGGGTTCCTAGGGCACGCCGGTTTTTATCGGCGCTTTATCAAGGATTTCACGAAGATAGTTCAACCATTGACAAGGCTATTGCAAAAAGAGATTGACTTCGATTTTGATGAAAAGTGTAAGGAGGCATTTACCCTCCTAAAAGGAAAGCTAACAACAGCTCCGGTGATGCAGCCGCCAGATTGGAACAAACCCTTCGAAATTATGTGCTATGCCTCCGATTGGGCAATCGGAGTAGTTCTGGGACAGAAATCCGGAAACGAGAGCCACGTGATTTACTATACATCAAAGATATTGAATTCGGCTCAATGCAACTATTCCACCACGGAGAATGAGCTGTTGGCAATAGTGTTTGCCTTTGATAAATTCCGTTCTTATTTACTCGGCTCGAAGATAATCATCTATACCGATCACACCGCTGTCAAGCATCTCCTGGCAAAGAAACAATCAAAGCCACGACTGATCCGATGGATTCTTCTTCTACAAGAATTCGATTGGGAGGTGAAGGACAAGAAAGGTGCTGAAAATCATGTGGCGGACCACTTAAGCCGACTAAATCAAGAAGATGATGGAGAGCCAATCAACGAGACCTTTCTAGAAGAACACTTATATGCTGTTCCAGAGACTGTTTCCAGCCTTGCCCAACTGCTGTCGGAACAGTGTTTTGCGATGCAACTTCAGAAAGTGTCTCAGTTGGCCAACCGAGACACCACCGAGTCAGAACAGTTGCAGACTGTGGGTAAGACTTCTAATTTACCTTGGTTTGCTAATAAGTTTGCTAATATTGTGAATTACTTGACATCTAAGCAACTTCCACCCGAGTTTACTCATGCTCAAAATGCTAAGTTGAAAAGCGAGTGCAAGCAATACTTTTGGGACTCTCCAATTCTTTGGAAAATGGGAGTCGATCAAGTGATTCACAGATCCATACCCGAAGACGAACAAGAAGACGTCTTACTCCACTGCCACTCTTCTGCTTATGGTGGACATTTTGGTCCAAAAAGAACCGCAAGGAAGGTATTGGATGCGGGATTCTTTTGGCCACGCCTACACCTCGACGCCTACAATTACTGTAAGTCTTGTACGCGTTGTCAAATGACTGGAAATATATCCATAAGAGATTAAATGCCCCAAAAGCCTTTAAGATTTTGCAAAATGTTCGATGTATGGGGTATGGATTTCATGGGTCCGTTTCCTCACTCATATGGGAACGTGTATATTTTACTTGCCGTAGATTATGTTTCTAAATGGGTCGAGGCGAAAGCCACCAAGACTAATGATTCTAAAGTGGTTGCAGGATTTTTCCGTACTAACATTTTTTGCAGATTTGGAGTGCCCAAAGCCATAATAAGCGACCAAGGCACACACTTTTGCAACCGCACCATTGAATCATTAATGAAGAAGTATGGAGTAGCTCACCGAGTCTCTACCGCTTACCATCCTCAATCGAATGGTCAAGCTGAAGTATCTAATAGAGAAATCAAGGCTATATTGGAGAAGACTGTCAATCCATCAAGGAAGGATTGGAGCACGAGGCTGGATGACGCCTTATGGGCTTATCGGACAGCTTATAAAACTCCTCTCGGAATGTCTCCGTATAGATTGATTTTTGGTAAGCTATGTCATCTGCCTGTGCAACTGGAGCACAAAGCTTGGTGGGCTGTCAAGAAAATCAACATGGATCCAGCCGAATGTGCTAAGGGACGAAAATATCAGCTTCAAGAGCTGGAGGAGATTCGGATGGAGTCCTATGACGCGGCAATGCGATACAAGGATCGTACTAAGGCATGACATGATAAGGCCATTCGTCTGAAGAAATTTGAGCCGGGGCAACTTGTCTTGCTGTATCAATCACGCCTACGGATCATGCCGGGAAAGCTTAGGTCCAGATGGATTGGTCCGTTCAGAGTGCGCTCCGCTTGGCCAAGCGGAGCAGTGGTCATACAGAAACTCGATTCGGACGAAGCTTTCACCGTCAATGGCCATCGCCTTAAAATCTACCATGCAGCCGCTATGATGGAAGATGTGGACGAGCAAGGCTTGTCCATTCCCTCTTACGTTTGACTCTTTGAAGAGGATGTCTAGCCGAAGACTCTAAAGAGAAGCGCTACCGGGAGGCAACCCGCGTTTGCTATTTCTTTTTTTTTATTTTTCGTATTTTTATTTATTTTTGCCGATTTTATACTTGCTGTTTTTCTTCTTATTTTTCAGATTTTGGCTAAGGAAGAAAAGGGCTTAAGTGTAAGGAGAAATAAATTGTTGTGGTGAATCAAGAAGAGAAGAAGTTTGGGGGACCAAATTGCAATTCCGGAAGTCATAAATGACCCAATTGATGTTTCCAAAGTTTTTGAAGGGTTAAATTGAAAGAAGGAAGCTTTGTTGGGGCCAATTGAAGTTTATAAAGATTGGAGGACTTAATTATATAAAGATGGGGGTCATTGTCTAAATTGTGCAAGTGGAGGGGTCAAAGTAAAAAGTTTTGTACTATAAAAGGGGAGAGATCATGAAACCCTACCCACTTGACACTATTCAACCCTCTTTCTCTCTCTAAGTCGCCGCCCTCCTCCTTCTCTCTACAAGTTCTTCAAGTTCCACCACTACAACCCGATCAGTTGTGCAACTAAGACACTATGCCGCCGAAGAAGAAGATTGGACTCCGAGCCGCTGCCCAATGGTTCGCCGCGTACAGAGCCGACCCGGAGACACAGCGCCACCGCGCCGCCGCTGCTGCCGCCGCCCAAGCCATTGTGCCCTTCAATCAAGTTCCCTTCGACGATGCTGAAGTCTCACCACCGCCGGCATTCATGTACGAACTGGAGCCGGAAGAAGATCCGCAAGATCAATTTTCAAACTTCGTCACGGAATCTTCTTCTCCTCCAAAACCGCCAAGGAGACGGTTACGTAGTTCTACGGGAGTTCGAATTCAAGAGTCGATCCAACCGCCAAGGGCGGATCTCACGGAATCCATACCCGAGGAGTCTCCCGAGCCTACGTCGGCACCGTCTCCACCTCGCCGATTTCGCGCCCGTCGGTCTTTCGTCCGACATCCCGGCGAAGCCTCATCCTCTCAACCGCCTCATTCTCCGCAAACGGTGTACGAGTGGTTGTCCTTTGTGGACGAAGCCCGAATATCTCAACCGGCACCGCCGCCGCAATATTACGGCGACGTGAATTAGATGGAGAGTATACGTGGTGACTTGCCGAGCGACGACCAAGACTCGGACTACGTGTCCGATGACCATGACGACAACTACGAAGGTGATTTCAACTTGAGTGGTCTTTCTCTAGTCGATTCCGACTCCACATCCGCCTTCCCGCAAGAGAATGAATATGGTAACCGCACCATAATTCACTTGGACACGCCCAAAGCCGTCGCCGCCCTCTCTCGTTTTGAGATCGAGTACATGGACGACCGAAACATGGAGCGCGAAGGAAAGGAGTACCGGAGCGGACGCCTCATCGACCGCGAGTTTCTTCGCCAAACGGGTAACATCATTCCCTTCTTTACCTATTTTGGTCGAATTGGTTGGTCTTTGTTGCTAGAATCTCATCATTATATTTGCTACAAGGAGTTGGCTAGAGAGTTTTTCAATACTTTCCATTTTGAGCATGATAAGGATTTATATGAGCCATGTATAGCCTTTCGCTTGTTTGGGAATAATTATCATCTTTCTTTGGCCGAATGGAGTGCGCGTTTAGGCATCACGACTTTTGACCATTTTCTTGAGTTAAGGTATGAGATAGGTTCACATTGCTTGCCGAACAAGGATCCTCAATACATAGGATCGATCAATGCATAGAGGCTCTTAGCGCCGAGTGATCCGGAGGACTTTCAATCCTCGGGCTCGTATGTGTGCTACATCAAGGATTCCGCTCTCCGCCTATGTCATCAATACCTAGTCCACAACCTCACCGGTAAGAGTACGACTTTTGACAAGGTAACGGCTAATGAGTTGTATTTCTTGTGGTGCATGCATGCCGGCCGATCGGTAAACCTAGGGTTTTGGATTGCCAAGAATATGTTCATCATAGCTAGTCACATCGCACGACACCTCACGTTGTGCCATTTACTTGCTACGTTCATTGAACGAAATTTTGTATTCTATGAAGCTCAGTATTTAAGTCAAGTGCCCCCTCCCACTTTGTTTGATATGTCTTTGTTGAGACATTCTCGCTTAGTGTATGAACTGCCTAACCGGGACATCCAGTTTTATCCACCGGGACCTCGTGTCTCGAGTGCATCTTCGAGTGTAGGTGGAGATTCTGTGGAGCTGCTGCGCACTGACTTAAACTCCTTGGGACGCCGTGTTGACCTCCTTCGCCGTACCGTTATGAGCCGACTGCCTCGCTTGCCCAAGCGAGGCGCCAAGTAACTTTTCTCCCCAGTTTTTGTTTTTCATTTTTGTTTTCTGTTTTGAGTCAGTTTTTGTGAGTCTTTTGTGTCCTTACACTTGAAATTTTGCCCCCCCCCCCCCCCCCCCCCCCCCCCCCCCCCCCCCCCCCCCCCCCCCCCCCCCCCCCCCCCCCCCCCCCCCCCCCCCCCCCCCCCCCCCCCCCCCCCCCCCCCCCCCCCCCCCCCCCCCCCCCCCCCCCCCCCCCCCCCCCCCCCCCCCCCCCCCCCCCCCCCCCCCCCCCCCCCCCCCCCCCCCCCCCCCCCCCCCCCCCCCCCCCCCCCCCCCCCCCCCCCCCCCCCCCCCCCCCCCCCCCCCCCCCCCCCCCCCCCCCCCCCCCCCCCCCCCCCCCCCCCCCCCCCCCCCCCCCCCCCCCCCCCCCCCCCCCCCCCCCCCCCCCCCCCCCCCCCCCCCCCCCCCCCCCCCCCCCCCCCCCCCCCCCCCCCCCCCCCCCCCCCCCCCCCCCCCCCCCCCCCCCCCCCCCCCCCCCCCCCCCCCCCCCCCCCCCCCCCCCCCCCCCCCCGGTTCAAGTGTAAGGAGGGGTAGTTTATTTTCTTTTGTCTTGTGTTAGTATGTTCTTACACTTGAAAGGGTTCAAGTGTAAGGAGGGTGTTTTTTTTTTTTTTTTTTGTCATGCCTTCTCTCTTTGTTTTGTCTTTTCTTCTTGCTCGAGGGCGAGCAAGTTTTAAGTGTAAGGAGGGGGGTATTTTGTGTCGAAGCATGCCAAAATTTTCGATTTTTGATACGCCGTTTTCTATGCTCAAGCATGTTGTGCTTTTGTGTTTCAATATGCTTGCTTGTAGACTTTGTGAAAATTAGATCTAGGCACATATGTGTATGTAATTTGGGATGACGAAAAGTAAACTTTGTTGGATCGAATTTTATAACCACTCACTTATATTAGATTTGAGCCTTAAAGTAGGACACTTCCTACTATTTCTTTTGAGAGTGTTTATCCGCAAAATCGCAATAAGTTTGAGTCACTTTTGATAAATGATAGGAGGCACTAGGGATTTTTAGCCAAATGGCCGCGACAAATTTTTTCCGAACCTAAATTATCCCCTAGTGAGCCAAGTTGAGCATTGACCGATTCTTTGATAGGAGTATATAAAGACTTGAAGGGGGCGAGAATCATACAAAAAAACCTTGACACCATTCGAAGCCCTTGATCCCGCCGTGACTCCTTTCCGATCCAATCGCCGCCGACCGCCGCAGAACCATCACCGCCGTAGCCTACCAAAGACCGCCGACAAACACCGCCACCGAACCATTCACCGATTCCGTAGATTAGTTGAAGAAGAAACATATCTTTCATTTCCGTCTTTTTATGTTCTTAATTCCGAAGTTTGAATTCTAGTTTTAAGTCCGTTTCGTAGTTAATCGTTTTCTAGGAACTTAATATTTACTTTCGAACATCATTTACTATTTAATTCAAGTTCTAGTTTAATTTCGTAGGTTTTAATATTCTGTTATTTCGTGCCTTAGTTAATTTAAATTTCGTTCATGCTAGATCTAGGGTTATTCGTGTTTATATTTCTGTTCTGTAAACTGTCCCAGCTACCCAACCGGAGCGTCAGCATGAGTAGCTAAACTTTTTAGGGTCCGACAGAATGTGAATGCACACGTGAACAGTACATGAGGCTTAGGTGCTCATAATTAATCAAAAGGGTTTCGGGATAATTCTGAATTAATTAATCTGGCTAGTAATTTAGGCTTGATCACCCTAAGTTACGCAGTCTGTAGCTAACTTAGTACTTCCATCGTTTCTCGTGGAACAATGCTAGGTAAGTAGTGAAATTATTCGTAAGAGTAATTGGATTAAACCGATAGGAGACTATTAGATGCCCAACATACGAGTAGGCTCCTATACTAGGCTCCCTTAGTTCGATAAAGTTGTCTAGTTATTAAATTTATTGATTGTCCAACAACGTAGGTTGTAGCTAGGTTAGGGAAGTAGCCGTTTCGATGCCCAACATGGCGGTTACCGACTAAGTAAGTGGGAGTGAGGATCACGCAGTTTAAGTTACGGTGGTTTATAACTAGTAGATTCTTGAGATTAATTCATATTAAGTGTCGAGGATTGGAATTACGTGTATGTGAATATTCTGTTGGACCTGCCTTTCAATTGCCCAGTTCATTCAGTTTATTTTCCATTTTCAGCTTTTATAATTTCTTTTAGTTTTACAATTTCTTAGTTTAGATTAAAACCCAAATCTTGCGTGGTTGCTAATCAAAACCATAGATATGTAGGAAATAAAGTGTCTAGTCGTCCGTTCCCTGTGTTCGATACCTGTGAACTATATTGATTTAATTATCTGATTTTGCAGGATTATTTGGTGCAATACAGCGATCACCAATAACCCGACTGGGTTCACTTGGAAGCTGACTCCTCCTGAAATTAAGGAACAGTATTTTGAGGAATTTAAGGTTAGTTTTTCTTTCAAGTTCACAATCTTATAATTTAGCATTCACTTGTATCTCAATGTAAATTGCAGAAGCACTTCCGCTGGCCTGCTGACTGGGACCAGGCAGTCTACCACATGTGGCAGAAGAAGGCGTCGAAGAGATTTAGCGATTGGCACTTCGAAATGAAGAAGGGTCGCCCTAAAAAACCGGACTACATCAACACAAAGAGGTGGGCGGCCCTCAACGAGTACTGGATGCGGCCAGATGTACTCGCTAAGTCGGAGACAGCTTCCCAGTGCCGCAGGTCAGAGCTAGAGCTGGGTGCCGGGATGAGCAAGCACAAAGGAGGGTCCTGGTCAGCCCTACAGTACTCCCAGTCTACGGTAAGTCTCATTTTATAAGTTTTTAGCTTCTTATGTCTTTGTTTTGATACAATTTTGTTTATGCATGTGATGAATAGGCTTCTCAGAGGGGATGCTCCTTAGAGTCCACCGCCTTTGACACTTTTCAGAATCTCCATTACAAAGGTGGAGACTTCTCGAACATGAAGGCGGCGAGACTTCATGTAAGTACCCAATTACAATATATATAATATTATTCTAAAATTCTGAGTTTGACTATTTTATATTTTTATATTGTAATAGGCGGAGGTGGAGCGGGTTGCTGCAGAAGAAGGCCCCAACGCGGATAAAAACGCGATTTATCTGCGGTTGGAAGGGGTTCGGGATAAGAAGCAGCGGTTGTACGGTTTCGGCGAGGAAGGGAGCAGCTACATCAACGCCGTCAGCCGCTCTTCTACTTCTTCACTTGGGCCATCCCAGAGCAATGTCGAGATCATGCGCCGACTGGAGGAGTAGTCGGCAGCTAGGAGGACCCTCCAGGAGCAGGTCGCGTTCATGAATGCGAAGATGGATCAGCTTATGGCGATGATGGGTTCCTCTAGCCGACGAGACCCTCCGGACGACAGCAACTAATCCCCTCCTCCCACCTCTTTATGATTTACTTATATATGTTTATGTATATATACTGAATATTTGAATTTTATGATTTATGTATTTATATTTCAGTTTCGGTTTGGGTTTGGACTTGATTTGAATAGTTATATGTATGTGCTTTGTTGGTTGGTAAAAAAATGCAGGTTGTCGAGAACTGAGTACGAAAAAATAAAAATTTTATTAAAAAAAAAACATTTACCGACGGATTACCGACGGAACCCCGTCGGGACTGCAAGAAACTTGCCGACGGAAAATTCCGTCGGTAAATCGTCAGTGAACACGCCCCGACAGAATGACCAGCGACTTTCTCCCAGCGGTATAATCCATCGGTAAATTTTACCGACAAAGCCTGACCCAACGCCACAATTCCGTCGGTATTCCGTCGGTAAAATGTTTACCGACGGATAATTACGGTTTACCGACGGTAAACAACAAATTTCTTGTTGTGTAAGGATGGTGTTAATTTTGGTTTACGTGGAAATGCATGCTTTCTTAAGAAATGATTATCGTACGATTATAATACTGTAAATGTTTATATATATTTTTTGAAATCAGTAATTATTTTATATTTTTATTGGGCCCTTAATAATTTAGTTTTTTTTATTGTTTAATGCATTTAACGAAATTAGTACTTTAGTACATTGGCCAAAGTCGGGATCGGAAAAAATTATTATCTAAACGAGATTATTACTTTATCAAACGTTACATCATCGATGTTTAATTCTAAATATAATGTATTCTTTCCTACCAGGAGAGAATACTCGGACCGTCTTAAATATTTCAATATATATAGGATCAAACCTCGGGAGCTTAGATGATAAGTTCAAAAGAAAACACACCATCTTCATCACCCTTTACAACCACACAATTTAAACTGAGATGTTCGAGTCGTCTCGACAATTTTATCTCTCCCACGAGATTAACCGCGCATCGATTAAGAGCTAATGGCGTTACAATTTCGATCCAAAACTTCATCGGGTACAATGAATGACGAATCGCCTAAATTGATACGGAGACTACGTAAGCCCAATTTCACCGCTTTCAAGATCAACTCCTTTGCAAGAGCTTTCACGACCAACTCGACCAATATTAAAACGTCCATTTTTAGTATATACATTCAGGTGAAAAAGATTAATCAGAACTTAATGGGTTTATGTATTCTTTGGCCAGGTAAAAAAGACTATTCGCCCACACTCAAACACATGAACACTAAGTAACTCTTTAAGGTATTTACTTTTAATCATCAATCTTACCGGTCTCCTCACATCTATTCTTTTGATTGGCGGCGACATACTCTAACATGGGATATTAAGGGGAGCTATGTCTCCTACATGGAACACACCATTCTCCTCCGCCTAACTTGTAAGGAGGTCGTCTCAATAGACGGTGATTACTAATGAAAGGAGCTACTGTTATGTTTGTTTTGTAAGCTTTGGTACTTGTTAGTATGTTGTTAAATTTCAAAAGGGGAGGATCACTAATGATCTTTAGTATTTTGTTGAAGAAGGGTGGTTTCAAATTTCAAAAGGGGAGGATCACTAATGATTTGCATACAATAAGCTATTGTTACGTTTTTCTTTGTGAGCTTGGGTACTTGTTAGTATTTTCTTAAAAAAAAACAATTAACACACGGTGAAACAATCATTGATATCCTAATACATTTTTTTTTATTAACATAAATGTGTAGCTAAGGTAGGGAAAGCCTTTGCATTTGTTGATTAGAGCATGTATGCCTTCTGAAACACATAGCTAGGGATGTTTTAGTAGGGTATGTCAATCTATTATGCCCATACCGCATACCATGCAAAAAATGTTTGGTATGAAAAAAATCCAAAAAGTTCGGCATACCGTTCTTCGTTATGTCGAACTTTCGGTATAAGTAATTCTTTATAATGTTGTCATACCATTGTTTTGGTATTCCGTACCGAACCTCAGTATACCGAAGTATAACAGTATACCAAAAATAAATAAGGGACAAAAAAAAAAGAATCTGTTTCTTGAATCAGTGGAAGATCCTTAAGCTTATGACTAGCAACATACTATACAATTGAAAAAAGCACTCTCACGAACATAACAAAGTTGGATGGCTAAGATAAGAACTCTCCTGAGGTCGTCAATTTTGACCCTCTTGATGCCTTTAATTTTCTATTAGTAAAACCTATCTATCAACAAGCCATCTCTCAACAGCCTGTTGTAAGATCATGTGGGCGGCGACTCGGTGGCAACATACGGTGGGCATAGAGCGGTGGAGGTGAGGTGTGGAGGGCGTGAACGGCGGCGGGCAACGAATGAATTTTTATTTGTTTTAGTTCTATTATATTATTTATTTAAAATTATATAAATTTATATATTTTAGTTCAATTAAAAAGTAATTTCATATTATATTTGTTTGATTAAACTAAAAACACTTGGAATTTGGAAATGCCTATCTTGCTTTCTATTAATACTTTTGGTATAACGGTATATCACGGTTAGGAAAAATTCATACCGTCGTGGTGCCGAAAAACTTGATACCATACCGAAAAGTTTGATATACCAAAAAAAATCAGTATTTTGTGCTAGCTTTGGTGCACGTAGGTTTCTCTGCTCTAACAATTCTGTTTGGAAGCTTAAAGATAACTACAATTCTCGCTGCACTTTTAGCTATGGAGGGATTCAAAATTATGAGGGGATGAGGAATTTGAAGTTTCGGTAGAAAAGGGGACGAAATATAGAATATCGGGAAGGATTTGTAAAAAAAATTCAAAAATTATATATAAAAAGTTGATTTTCAACACGATTTAAGGGGCGATCACATCTACGCCACCGGTGTATCAACTTATGAAATTTGGTCAATTGAGTCTTATTGTGTTTACTTTGGAATATAGATATGTGAGTGGAAGCACTGGGAAGAGGGTAGAAAAGAAGAACAAAATTCCAATAGAAAACGGGGCAATGCATATAACTTTTTCAAGGGGATATACAAAAAAGTCTCAAAAAGTACATAACAGATCAAATTTCGGCATAATTTGGGGGCAGCTGCATCTACACACTCCCCTTGCATCCGCCTCTGCTTTGCTCAATTGAGTCTTATTGTGTTTAATTTGGACTATAGATACGTAAATGGAAGCACTGAGGATGAGGCTATCTAGAAAAAGGAACCCGACCTGGAAGAAGGTATAACGGCTCTTTCCTAACCCACCTCAACAACTAGGTCATCCGAGTAACGTGTTCATAATTTATGTATGCAGGAGAGCATCCGAAAGTAACACATATACACCAGCATGATTTTCATAAGGTGGAGGTTTCTTGGCATAGGCTAAAACTTAGCTCTCTTGAGTTGGGTGGTAAGTCCAAAAACGGGAAACTTCTCCACTTAGACAAAATCTGATGATGTGTCTTTATTTGAATCTTTGCCGCATTCCTTTTTCAAGCAATTTTATGCATCTATGGATGAACTAGATTAGACCACTCTCACACGTGGCTTCATAAATATAAGCTAAGCTACTATCTTTAACCCCAGAAGCTTCTAGATCATGCTAGACATCATGCTCAGTATCAAGAATTGTTGCTATTTCAGAATCACCACAGAGACAATCCCAAGTTCAACTTCTACAAGTACATAGTCTGTGCCCTCCAAACCGATTTCAACAAAGTCACGATCTCATGAACAAACTTTCACACACTAAGGTTCCATTTGGAAAAGCCTATCAACTCTTTATTTAAGCTTTTGTGCACATTCAAAAGAGCTTATGAAAATAACTTATACACCTTTCACTAGGTTTTTTAACTTAATTTCATACACTAATAGTAACACAAATGCAATAAACGTCTATTTAAGTTGTTTTTCCAAACGGATCTAAAGATTTATGCGCTTTTTTTTGTCACTTGCAGTTGGTATTTGTGGTACTTTTCTTGGTGCTGATATTCATGGTAAGAACAACTTATAAGCATATATTATATCAATCCTGCAGGTTGGCATGCCTATTTCTGGCTTGCATTCATGCCCTTGATTGTGAGCAATCCCAATTTCCACTCTCTCATAAAACGCATTAAGATCTCATGATTTACTACCTTGTTAGCTTCTTGCTTATTGTGGGCACCAAGCTTGAGCACATCATCACCCAACTAGCAAGAGAAGTTGCTCAGAGGCGTGTAGCTCTACCTGGGGAGCTTGTGATCACCACTTCTGGTTCAACAAACTGCGCCTCGTCCTTGTCTTGATCCACATTATTCTCTTCCAGAATTCGTTCGAGATTGCAGTTTTCTTCTGAGTGTTGGAGGGATAATCATTTTAATCTTTTAACTCCAAACATTGCTAGAAAGATATCAAATCCACCATCCGAACAGCACATTATGGTGTTATATAAATGCAGGTCATGTTCTCATTCGATTCATGCATTATGGGGCAGGTCGGGTATATAATAATAGGGTACGTCTACGTTCCCCTATGTCATTGACACGAGATGTAATACGAAAAAGTAAGCATTTAAATTTTATGCCTGCAGGGTTCTGGTGCAGTTTCTTTGCAGTTATAGCACCCTTCCACTATATGCTATTGTCGCTCAGGTACATAAAGAATTAAACATCACTTCTTCCCTAATAGGCATAAGTTTTTAAAATTTTCCAACCATTTTCTTGATTTTCTACTAAAGATGGGAAGCTCATTCAACAAGGCTATGTATTTGAAGATCACATATTATACAAGATTACTGGATGGAGGGCAAAGGCTAAGCTGAATAAGGGCTTGAGGAAAAACATGGGGAGCATTGGCTCGAGCCAAGTGGGAAATAAAGAGAATCCCTCTCCGGTTCCAGCCGAGGCAGAGGCATGGAAATTGAAACTATTAGTATGCCATCAAATGGTCATAACTGAGCTTTCCTTCTTGTAAACTGAAGCATGTTTGTAAACAGAGTTCTTCTGCAATTGTTGATTATACAGTTTGACTATTTAAGTCCAGCAGACAGACCAAATGAAGCTTGAACTACTAAAAAGAATGTCGCTAGCCCAAGTAATCACCATAGCATACAAGTAGTAAAAGAGGCATAGTCAACATGGTTTCAACATAACTATTGTTGAGTACGAAGAACTAACAACTATAGTAAATGGAAAATAATGAGAGCAATTCCTTATCAAGATTTCATCAGTAGGCTTGCAGCTTGTTATGTTTATTTGCTGAGGAGGATTCTGTTTACAACATCCACTGGCAATGCATAAGCTGGATCTATAGCTTTAAGCCCAGGATATTCGAGAAGTGAAAGACCTGAATTTTCACCAAACAAGAAAAGCTCAAGTTTACATTGCCGTGCCAAAAGATTAGCAAGTGACAAATCGGAAAATTTTCTGCAATGCCATTATGGGGGTAGTAGTTTCAAGCCTTACCAGCAACACCGAAATAGGTGTGGAAGACATCAACAGCATCATCAGGCCTATCTGAGATTCCTCCGTTCTCTTTATCCTACGTCAACAAACGTTTCTTGGTTTACGTGATAAGCAAAATACATAACTCTAGGAATATATTTTTTATAAGAAAAGTGACCTGACAATCCAAAATGAAGCTAACAAGTTTCTTTCTGTCGATCCAGTGAACTCTATCAATCATGATTAAACTACTAAGAACCCACCAAGAATAGCACACCTGGAGTTACGAATGAATACTAGATGAAGAACATATCCAGGAAGATCATACAGCTTTCTTTGCAGAGTAAGTTTATAAAGGAATAATCGCTCACATCAGGAAGCTTCTCAGGACGCCCATTTAGACCTCCAGATTTTACTTGTCGTTCACACAGCCACCAACCAAGGAGGTCCTTGTCAACATGATCTAAAGCACCAGCGATAGAAAGAGCCCCCACACAACAGAAAACTGTAATAACAATTCAGCAACATGAGTCCTTTATCTGTTAGTTTTTGCAAACCTTTCATTTTTCAGAAGTTGCAGAAACACATCGTAAAAATTTAATGATCTTTGGCAGACACATAATCTTTAAAAAATTAAAACAATAACCATGTTAAAGAAAGAAAAACATAAATTCACCAAAAAGGCTAATCAAATTTCACAAGCTACTAACTTTTGTCAACAAAAACATTAACTTCAGTACTCATGGAAGCTGCTTCATCAGTTGGTCGACAGTCAATTTCCTAGTATGACTCGTCTACGAATTGATTAGACTTGTAAATAGAAGGGGTCATTACTCTTACAAAAGGACACATAAGTTTAGTTGTTGAATACTCAAGATGACTGTATTTGCCCAGTTACTTCCAAGATCCATGTCTGTTAGGTTTATTAATTATAACATAATCTTCAGTTAATTCCATTTCCAGTTATCTAATGAGCCCATTCATGTAAAATGCTAATAAAAAGTTTACCACTAAACCAGAAAATGCAACAGCTTTTGCTTAAAATACTACTCCCTCCGTCCCATTTAAAGCGAAGCGTTTCTTTTCGGCGCGGAAATTAAGAAAGCGGATAAAAAAGTATGAAAGAGTGGTAAATAATAAAGTAAGAGAGAGAAGATGAGCGAGATTGTGAGAGAGTAAATAATAAAGTAGGAAAGAGAAATGATAAAGTAGGAGGGAGGAATAAAAAATAAGAGATAATGTAGCAATAAAGGAAACGCCTCACTTTAAGTGGGACGTCCCGAAAAGGAAAATGTGCCGCTTCAAATGGGATGGAGGGAGTACATAATTAGCAATCGTAGCTAAAAACTCAAGTATGTGTAACACCTACTTTGTCCTGCATGAGATTCGGCTCCTGGTGTGCATCCAAATCCACCATCTAAATTCTTGCAACTAACAATATACTCTACAGCTTTTTCCACGTTTATTTTGTCCAATCGATGGAGCAATGCAAGAGAACATATTGCAATATAAGAAAACCTGAAAATATAGTAAGCCTTGTTATACCACAAAATTAAAAACAAATTATGGGAAAATTATCAAGCTAAATAAGTAACAATTTTTTCTACTTTAAAATGAGTTTGGTGGAAAAGAAAGCACACCTGGTATCTATTTCCCCCCAAATGTCACCAGAAAATGACCCGTCTTCGTTTTGTAGGCTTGCAATATCTAGCTAGTAGGTTAAGTTTTCACTTACTAATCAAATCTTGTTTTTGTGTTCAACTATATCAAGGAAAGTGATGACCTTAACAACATGTTAAAAAAAAACCATATGATTGCATAATCGAACATCAAGAACTATCCTAAAACCTGTGTATATAATTACTGTATTGTGAAAGATACATTCGGAAACCTTCTCCATATCAAGAACATCTATCTTGTCAAACAGTGCTAAAACCTGAATAGCACTGAGCGTGTACAGCAGGTGAGGGTCATGCCCTATATTACCACCAAAACCACCTGCATCAACCAAGGTACACTAAGGTTATGCAAAATTATAAGAACCATACTTTCCACATCAAAACAAATTCAAAATCCTGAACCGGAACAAAGCGAAATAAAGAAATAAACTAAGTTTAACTTAAACTAAATTTAAGCTCAATGACACAAAAATCAAGGATGAATACAAACCAGATTCATGCTGACACTGCATGATCCACGGAATAACCTCGTCTTGATCCACTGCATGAAGCTTTCCTAAAACATCAAGAGTAGTCAATCCCCAATAAGCGCCATTCAGCCTCAGGTGCTCCATCACCACAGATGCAAAATCATCGTTTTTCTGAAAAAACTGTGCTGATTATTACTTGAATAAAAGATAAATAAAGCACTAGTACAGTAGTACAAGAATCTATGTTTCTTTGTATATAAGAAAACACACTCTTGTTTGAACAAGCATATAAGAAAATGACTGATAAAGCAACCAAAAATAAAAGAAGAGCATATGCAATATGAGTCAACGGTTGCAGAAATGTCCAGAAGTAATATAGTCTAAACAAATACTGGTAAAAGGCACATTTACAACATTTCCGGGTCACATAGGCACATTGAGGACAAAAAGAATTTGTATGAATGTCAGTACAAGAAATCATTATGCCGCATCATGAAGTTAAATATTGGGCAGAGGGGTATAAATCAATTAAAAATAACAGGGAGAGATCATACATTTCTTCCAGTAGTGCTTTTCCAATACTATCATAAAGTTACGTTTTACAAACTACAAACATAGGGAAAAAGCAAAACTTGAAGCAAACAGTTCCAACAATAAATATGAGGCATACCTTTTCGACGGATAAGATATACTTGAAATGCTTTTCAACCGCGAGCTCGGCCATCCTGTTTGTTTACAAAAACAAACCAAATTAAGGCAAAAATAAAATACAGTCAAAATCATAAAACTCATCATCAAAAACCAACTTTGTAACATCCAATAACTGATTAAATCTCTAATTTACTCGAAAATCAAAACATCAGCAAACAAACACATTTTCCAATATTAAGGTTTTAACTTCATAAAACCATAATGATCAAAGCACCAATCTTGGTTGATCAAAATGTAAACTGAAACCATAAACCTCACCTGGACGACTACCAATATGAAAACAACACAAAATGACTAATCAATTTATGTGAAAAATCAATCCTGATCTTAATGGTTGGTCAGAAATTATAAGAAAGCAAGATTTGGAGAAAGGCCTGGCCCAGAGGACGGGCGAGCATGGGCGACCGCCCCGGGCCCCAAAATATTGGGGGCCTCTAATTTTAATTTTTTAGGTAGTAACAGTTTCGGGCTGTCGGTCAGTTCGGTATCAGTATAACCAATACCGGTTATCAGTTAACCGATCCCGAAAAAGTCATACAATGCATCCCAAATCCCATACCCCTTCGGTTTTCGGTTAGCCGAATACCGCCTCGGTTAACCGAGTTCGGTATTCGGTTATACCATAAAACTGAAAATAATGTGTCTGAATCTGATCAGACTCTAATTCTAAGGCTTCATTGAGCTGATTAACATCCATTCTAATTTAGAATTACATTCATCAATGATAAATATTGATTCTTCTATGCGTTCTTTCAACATTAATCCTAAACAAATATCCCCAAAGTGTGTTCTTTTTTAGCAATTTAACAAAAATATCTTGACCTAATTCACATGATTTATCCGGTTATCCGTATTCCTTCAATTTCCTATTAGATATACTCATATACAGATAACAAACTTTAAAATTGATACAATCGTAGAAATTGCCAATTTGCCACAATAAATCAAGAAACAAAAATTGGGGTTATACAGAAAGAAAATCCACCTTGTGTACGGCAGAAAGGTGGCAGAAGATGATGATGCAGTCGGCACCCTGTTCTAATTTGAGTAATTTCGGACTTACACTTGCCGGCGCCGAGAAGGCAGAGGGGGAGGGCCGAGGGGCTGCGGGCGATTTAGTGCTTACGGCGTGGCGGAGGGATCAGAGGAGGGTGGCCAATAGGCGGTGCCGGCGTGTCGCCGTACGCGGGGAGGGTGGCGGAGGGGCGGCGGTTCGGGATTGCTGGGCGGAAGACGGAAATCAGGAAGTGGGAGCTGCGGGCGGTTGTGACCTGTGAGTTGTATTGACATACTGAATTTTATTTTTTTTCTTTTTTTTTTTTTTTTTTTTTTTTTAAATGGTATACCAACATGATACATATGATACATATGGACTTTTACATTTCCGTATTCGTATTCAAAATTTCGATTCCAGCTAGACATATCTAGATAATATTAATATTATTTTATATTAAATCCTTTATCACTATTCACTTAAAATTTAGTCTCAATTTTTTTGCAAAAAAAAATTCTCCTTAAAAATAATTTAAACAAAGAACTATCAACTTTATTGCATCTTCTCCAAGACACTCAATTGCTAGTTTCAAAAGTAGATCATGGATTAGTAGATAGTTTTGTATTATTGCAAAATTATATTTTTCTTAGTAGTTCAATATAGTAAAATATATAAATAAAAAATATAAAATTAATTATTTTCTAAGCACATAATTGAGACTATATCATACAAAGTACTTGTCATTTTCTGTGTTTATGAGAAGGTTTACAATTCTTGTGGGAATGAGATGAAGTTGGAAGAATACGATTAATGTTGGAAATTGAATCTGATAAGCATGTTGTATCAACTCTAAGCAATGAGACTACGATTTTCTCCCAAGGAACTTCCGTTATAGTTAATGAAGATGGTGATTGGTGATGCTGAGAGAAGTAAATGTAACTTAGCTGCTATCATTTCTGAATATGTAAAGAATGAAACGATTAAGTTTCACTTAAATTAAATTTAAGCTCAATGACACAAAAATCAATGTTAGGTCACTTGATGAAGAGGCACAACATAAATCAAAGAGTCACATGGAAAATCTCAAAAGGCAGTATAGATAATCGTTTTTATTTATTATTAGGCTTTAAATGTTTATTATTCTGAGCTCATATAAAGACATCTCTATGTTTTAGTTTATTAGATTTGAAGATTGAATGAATTGAAGAAAATCGACGGTGCGACCGTTCGTCCCCCATTTCCCTCCGCTAGGCGGACCGACTTTGGATGCCGTTATCCTAGGTATTAGTGCGTCGAATCAATGGGTTAACGAAGATCAAGTTCCGTTATTCGTGCGCGAATCAACAGATTTTAATTAATATTTATAAATCGTCTCCGGCATTCTGAAGAATCAATGGATTCGATTTGTATCGTATCTATCCTATTTATCTACTTTCAACGGTCGCATCGTCGATTTTCTTCAATTCATTCAATCTTCAAATCTAATAAATTAAAACATAGAGATGTCTTTATATAGACTCACAATAATAAACATTTAAAACCTAATAATAAATAAAAAACGATTATCTATGCTGCCTTTTGAGATTCTCCATATGACTCTTCGATTTATGTTGTGCCTCTTCATCATTCTCTCCGGTTGGAAGAAATTCGTCCTCGAATTTGTACCTATCCATAGTCAACGAGGAGAAGGCCACAAAAACCCAAACAAGAGTGATTTATTCGTAAAGCCACGAACAAAGCCCAATCAAATATTCCCACTGAAGCACATAAGAAAATAAACCAACTTGGGCTCATGGGAAGAAGCCCAAGAAATTGGGGCCTGCAACAATCTTGTTTCCAGCTGCCCATTTCAGCAACCTCTTCCATTGTTGCGTGGCGGAAGGAGGGAGGGAGCGTGGCAGGTGGTTGATGGAATAACGCATGTAGTTTCCGATGGTGGTGGCGGCGCAGGTGACATGCTGTGCGATGGGTGGGGCCTGGACTTTGACGGCATGAACGACGGCGCGCACGGACAGATCCAACGGTCGGCGGCGTTGCTGACTATAGCGGCGGCGGTGGACAACCTATTCAAGGCGGGCAGATCTGGAGCGGCCATGGCTAGAGCACGTTAGAAATACGTCTGGAGAACCCTCTTCAGCATGGTTGTCCGTGGCGGACAGATATTGTATGATACGAGATCTGAAATGCCGGCAGACACCTATGGGAGATGTTGCGTCGTTGTCGTTTTTTTTTCCTTTGCACAACTGGAGCAGAACGGAAGTTGACGGAGCTCTCCTCAACGTCGGGATTCGGCTTTGATACCAAACTGATGCAGCGGAAGATTAAATAAAATGAAAGTAGATAAAATAGTATAAATGTGATACCAATCGAATCCGTTGATTCTTCAGAATGCCGGAGACGATTTATAAATATTAATTAAAATCCGTTGATTCGCGCACGAATAACGAAAATTGATCTTCGTTAATCCATTGATTCGATGCACGAATACCTAGGATAACGACATCCAAAGCCGGTCTGCCTAGCGAAAGGGAATGAGGGACGAACGGTCACACCGTCGATTTTCTTCAATTCATTCAATCTTCAAATCTTTTTTTTTTTTTTTGTTGACGAGGAACCCGCAGCCGCTACCTTTGGTGCGCACAGGGTAAACCTCGCTCCTGTGCAATAGCCTGCAAATCACACAGAAGAGTTAAACCACCCTTAATGTGACAGGGTGACACTCACACATAGCATGTCCACTGGGAATTGAACTCATGACCTATCGATCCCGGGCCACCCACCTTCACCGCTATGTCATCCCATGGGGACATTCAATCTTCAAATCTAATAAACCAAAACATAGAGATGCCTTTATATAGGCTCACAATAATAAACATTTAAAGCCTAATAATAAATAAAAACGATTATCTACGCTGCCTTTTGAGATTCTCCATGTAACTCTTCGATTTATGTTATGCCTCTTCATCATCACTCAACCCAACTATAATCTCTCTCTAACGATTAAATTTTCATTTTACATCTCACATCGCACTCCAACATTCTATTCTACGTGCGTATCTTTTCTTTGTCAATTAATATAATAATAATATGAGATTCCGTACACATTGTATATTACTATAAAAAGTAAAACCAAGAGGCAAGAAGCATATAGTCCGTAGCATAGTTAACATCTGAATTCAATTTCTCTCTCTTCCCCCAAGTTAAATAGATTTATACTATAATTCTTTTTTGTTGTTTTCTGAAAAAGTAAATAAGAGATGTAATATTGTAATTTGAAAATACAATAGGACCTCATTCTCAAAAGACAATTGATTGATGTACTTGAAACTGGACTAACAAAAAACATTACTGACAAGGTAGTGAATAATATAATGGGCTTCGGATTCCAGGGCCCAGCTTCGAGAATTTGACTGTATTATTGTTATAGAACCGCATATTTTAATTATTTTTTGTTTACTCTTGTTCATTTAGTGGTGTCAAAATTGCCCAAAACGACCAAACAAATGTCGGCCCGCGCCATTTCCTGGCCCAGTTGAAACTCTAAGGTCCAACAAAAAAGATGAGCCTAATTGACCCGTCCTCATGGTGTGCTGGGTCGAGTAGGCTTCGAGCGGGAGGGGATCTTCTATCCCACTCCCTATCCCCATTACATGTCCAATTGGTAAGATGACGACATGTGTCATTTTTACTTAACAACTACATGCCACGTGTCTTAATCTTATCGGGTGGGACATGTAGTGGGAGATAGAGAGTGAGATAGAGGATCCTTACCCGCTTCGAGCCGAGACAAATTCATGGATTGTGGGCCAAACCAATATGTTAGTTTAACACTTCCTTCATCATATTACGTCATGTTCTTTTTGTACATGGATATTAATAAGCCTGACTTTTGTGTATAAATCTTGCAACATTCATTTTCCGGTTATCTCTTGCAACATTATCTAAAATAGAAAGAAAATGAGTGAACTACAATTACTTAAACAAGTGGACCGCATTATCTTTTTTTTATTTATACCACTACTTTATATCTATATATTCACTATTTTAAAATACGTGCTGAGACCCAATCTTATAAGATTGGTGGCACGGAGAGAGTATTACATATATGACTTTTAGTTAATCTCTTTTTATTTAGGAAAATAGAACATCATTATTATGACCGTAGAACGTTATTAATGGGATGAAGGGATGCTATGATTTTATAATCTTATGAACATTAAAATAGTTATGTGACATAGTAGTTGATTTTATTATGTGTGTTCAATACGGTTAAATTATTTATTTATTTTGTGTCATTTATTTTTTTATAATTTAGTTTGTATGTCGGTTTTGCCCCGTGACCCAAATGGACTACCGTTTCAAATGCCCTATTTGACTTTTAGGTCGGTCATGTTTGACCCAAATTCATTAGTCGGCCCACTGGGTTTGGCCAGATTGGTCGGGATGAATCTAACATCTCTATTTGTCATTGACATAAATAATATTTCTAGTTTGTGGTGGTTCTGAAATGAGATAACAAGTGTACGGATATACAGCCGTTATAGATTCTTGCCCGAACACAAGTTGGGTTAGTGTCTTATCGTGGACAACTGTTAGAGTAAAGGAATTCGAAGAACAAATAAGAATAATAATCAAAACGAAATTAAATAAACGAAAGCAAAATCCAACTCAAAGATGAGTCCCACGATAGACAAGCTATCGGCCAAGCGTAAACGCCGTTCCTAGATCAAAGAGAATAAAACCCTTGATAACTTATTCCTCTCCAGACTATAATATAAATAGGAGTAGACTTATTAGGCCTCACACGGCCAGCCCCAAATCATGGGCTTTATTTAGTAAACATAATATAAATAAATACTTTTATTCCTTCCCATGCACGTCACGTTCCTCCGTCAACTTCATGTACGCCCCATGCACGTTCTTCGAATTCTCGAGGCCACGTTCTTCTCCATTCTTCGATCCTCTTCCCTCTTCAACTCTCTTTGATCTTCTCCGGTAAATTCTATCTCTAACAACTCCTCCATCCTTCCAAACAGCCTTGTCCTCAAGGCTGAAATGCGGAAACTGACTTAACAAATCCTCAACGGTGACCCACGTTGCATCATCTTCGTGCTTGTCTCGCCATTGAACCAATACTTCCCGCACTCGATCATCACCTCTCCAAACCCATCTATCGCGAAGCACCCATTCCGGATAAAACTCCGGATCCACCGTCCAAAGTTCCTCCGGTAATTTATCCTCTAACGCATGCTGATCGATTGCCGCCTTAAGAAGCGAAACATGGAATACCGGATGCCATCGACATCCCTCCAGCAATCGGAGACGATAGGCCACGGTGCCTATGCGCTCTTCCACCTTAAAAGGCCCATAATAACTCATCGCATCATCCTCGACGAGTGAATTGGCAGAAAATTCCCCATCAAATGAGAGTGATCCCTTGGGGTGTGCAGCTCTTTGGATGTGATCCATGTCGAGCATTGATTGCGAACCGAACATGAAAGCTTCATGAGGTACGAATCCTTCTGAGAGCTGCTTGGAAATTTCCTCCGTCTCAAACTTGGTAATGGTGGATAAACTGTCGACCAGTATGTCAAAAACAGCTTTGTCAGATTCATAAGCCTTGTCGCACAGCTCACTGAGAGTTGCAAAAGTTTCCTCGTTATCAGAAGGCGAACCGTAAACTTTTGCTTCGTGTTGAGCCTTTACGTAGACTTGAAAGTCATCCGTGATGCCAAGATACGGATCCACATCAGATCCAAGTAACAAATTAAGCAAATTGTTGGTGTCAGCTACGTGGTATAACTTCGTTGCAAACATCACCATTGCAGTCGATAACACAAGAAGAGATCTTTGGTACACGGGCGGCAAGGACACATTACTCTGGTCCAAGGTCATCTTTTTAATCAAGATAGGAAGCTGGAAAAATCTGAGTACTAGGTTATCATTGGAGTTCTTAAGCCGTGATGAGATAAGTGCTAAACAGAATGAATAAGCTATAGCTTCGATATTAGAGGGTAGATTGTCGGCACGATTGAATTGTATCCATAAAGCGGACAGCAGCTGCACCACTTGGTCCTCATTACATTGCAGAAAATACTGTTCAGTCTCAATCAAGCTAGCTGTCCCATTGGCCATGTCCATAATTGAGCTTATTATATGCACATTAGGAGAATTCTTGTGGGATCTCCCATGCTTCCTCTCTTCTTCAACTTTGTTGGTTCCACATTTCTCCAAACGAAGCTTGTCGAGCAGAGCAGGATCTTTCTTTTCCGGCCTGATTCTTATGATCATGTGGCTAGGGCTAAATTCACCACCTCCAACAAGAGTGCCTCTTCCCTCACTTCTTGCTACTTCATCCACCCAATTGTGATGTGCCTCATTTCTTTCATCCTCTTCACTTTGCGAATCAGTCTCATAGTTACCAAGAGTAGCATGGACAATCTTTTCAAAATCGGTAAATATATGCGAGAACTCTGCCATGAACCAAACCATTGCTGAAAGACACCGCAAGCTTGATGCCCTTAAACCACGTTTTTCATTTTCATCACCTGCCTTATGTGCCAGCATGCAAACTTTGTCAGCGAAGTTTTCCATATTGTGGGTATAAGTTCCGTCCACCTTGGAAGAAGATAATGTTGGAAGTTGAGGTGTTGATCCAGATTTCTGCCTTCCCGGCGGCGTGGATGAAGCGAGGTTGGTTGACCCCGCTGCCGTGTCGGCACCGGACTTCCGTGGTCCATCCACCGATTCAGAGTCCTCCAAATTAGGGTTTTGGTTAGGAGGTGAGCCGCTGTCGGAGTCGGCGTTGGATTTATTCTTCTCCGCCATCAAGCCCGCCAACAAATCTCGAATAGAAGCCATCGAGTCTTTTGTAGACGCTAACTCCCCGGATAATCTAGCATCCATAATCTTCAATCCCTTCTCCAACGCATCAATTCGCGATTCCATAGTCTGTTGTCGCGTATTTGACATCCGGCAGGTCGGACCAATTTGTTAGAGTAAAGGAATTCAAAGAACAAATAAGAATAATAATCAAAACGAAATTAAATAAACGAAAGCAAAATCCAACTCAAAGATGAGTCCCACGATAGACAAGCTATCGGCCAAGCGTAAACGCCGTTCCTAGATCAAAGAGAATAAAACCCTTGATAACTTATTCCTCTCCAGACTATAGTAATGAGGTTTACTGACACTAGATATGCAGAATAATATGGGTATTTCTAGTTTTGAAAACCTTTTAGAGAATGTGTGTATGATTGTGACTGTATCTTTTAAAATATGTCAATAAAACAGTTACTGATAAGAATAGAGAATGCAAGACAGTAAAGTGATAAAGTAGTAAGTAAGTACAAGGTTTATAGTGGTTTGAAGATAACTTATGTCCACTCTTCCTTAGAACATCAAGAATTCCCTTAACAAAACTTTACACATTCTGCTACACGTCTTGTTCGTCGTCATCTTCGTCTGAATCGACTTGACTTCTATTTCTTACAACACAAACACTCTAAAACACTACAGCTTCTGGATAGAGAGTTGTGTCTGGGTGTCCTTGCAAAAAGGCAGGACCTTCTCGATCTAAGCTAAAGATATGTCTATAGGCTTAGATATAAAGGAAATTCAAACGTTTAAGAAAGAAACACAACTATTCTAAGGTTTCTTGTGAGAGAGCGTGAAAACTTTTGAACATTTGAAGCACTTTAGATAAGATCGCGATAATTCTCGTGACCTTGTTTGAGCAAAACTCTTGGTATTTATAGACACACTACAATAAGATCCGTTGGAGAGAGATCTACAAAGTAGACGGCTAGGGTTGAGGCAATGATCTAAATAATGTTTGAATTAAAGATGTGTCTCAATCTCATTGGTCGAGAGAGATTCAGTACTTAGTTCCAAATCAACTCCAGGGTAGTAACTCATATTATTGGGGCTGAGCTGACACTTGTAAGTTAAACTTTCTGATTTGTTAGTGACTTCAAGGAATAAGTAAGTCAGGACCATTGCAAAAATCAATCCTGATGCAGACAGTCACATCCTGGTCCACTTCACCCTTTCCAATCTCAGGTCCGGATCAACATAACCTATCAGGATGCGCCTCGGTTAGGACGAAACAACTATTAAACTATGCGACATCCTAACAGTGCAGCCGCCTAAAACCTGATAACTATACATTGACCTTCGTTCGCCATCTGTCAGTGTGTTGGGATCTCAATCAAAATCTTATTATTAAAATCATAATAATAAGGTTCTCTTTCTATTTGTTTTCTATGCATGGAAAGTTCAAAAAAATCATATAACTAAAATTAGGGTCTTAATTTGGTAAAATCGAACCAAATTACTGTTTTTTTGGTTAACCAAAATCTTGGTTCTCTATTTTGTGAAACCAAATACCGAATTATAATTTTCTAGTTTGATTCGGTTCGATTATAACTGATATTCCAAGAATAATAAAAGAAAAGTAAAAGATAATTATAACTTGTTTTATTAATATAAGTATTATAGAAAACATTAATATTTTGTAATAAAAAAATATTTGAATATGAAGATAGTTATATATTTTCGGTTTGCTTCAGTTATGTTCGATTAATTTAAAAAATAAAAACTAAGAATCGAACCGAGTTTTTTTAATTCGGTTTCGTAAAAACGTTGGTTCAGTTCGGTTCGATTGGTTAACCAGACTAATTGATAGCCCTAGAAATTAAAAAAAAAAGAAAAAATGAGATTTTTTCATTCTTAAGAAAATGTTTCATACTTTTTCTAAGGAGAAATCTCCTAAAAATGTTCTTAAAAAGAACAAGGAAATTGTTTATTCTGAAAACTTTGATAGAAGTCTTCAAGACTGAAAATTACCAGAAGTCTCAAAATTTAAAGTTTACAAAAAAGGAAGCTTTGAATTCCAAAGCGATTATGTCATAAAAACAATTGAAGAAACTATTCCTCTAAAAGGGGGATATGATTCTCGATCACTTCTTTCAAAAAATATGATTGAAGTTCATAAAGAAAATTATAAATTCCTGCATCTTGGAATGATCCAAATTGGAATTAAGCCATTAACCCGAGATGGGTTAAATGTTAGTGCCTTAATTATGGTCAGAGATCAAAGGCATCTGAATCTAGAAGATTCTCTTCTTGGAATAATTGAGTCCACACTTTGTGAAGGACCAATATATTTCAGTTGTTTTCCAAATTATCCTTTATCTCTTTCAGATCCAAATATTTTGGATGCCCTCACTCTTAATATTAAGACATCGGGGTATAAAATGAAAGAAGAATCAGAGAATATTGTTCTCGTTTATAGAATTTACTATAAAGTTATGAATACAACAATCTCGAGATTTAATGTTAAATCTCAACAAATTTGTTCTAAGAAAGGAGAAACTACTCTTTTCTTAACAGATATTACTAAAAGTAATATTGTTGTTCCTAAAACTATATTATGGAATCAAGTAAGTCTTCCAGAAACATGGAAGCTTGAAAATGCCTCTCCTCCGATTAAAAAAGAAAATAGAAAGTTGGAACGTATTATACAATACGTTGATGGAGATGTTGAAATTAAGTTTGCTTCTCAAAGAAGATTTAAACTAAAAATGGATGAAGATGCTAGAAGCTCTACATCCTCTGTTCCTTATACGGAACATGAAAAATGAGTATTTCTGGAATTAATACAACTCCAGACCAAATCTCTCAGCCTGAATATAAGGTTGAAATACCTAAAAGTGAAAGCTCCAGAAACCCTGGATCACCAACTTTTTCAGATTTTGGGTACAATGTTTTCATGATAAAAGAAAATTTTATATCTAAAGCTATCCAAAAAAGTTTAAATAAAACTGAAAATGTTTATAAAAGAAAATAGTTTCTTTGCGACCTTTCTTTAAAACAAAAAACCTTATATTCTAAAAGATATGAAGAATGGAGAAAAACTACTAATTTAAAAGTAGACTTCTTTATCTGGCTTGAAAACATTTATTTTCCGGCAAGAAAAAAGGAATTTCCAAATTTTGCAGATAAAGAATTTATTTATGTTCTTGAAAAAAGTTATAAAATTTTTATTCATGAAACAGGAGAAGAATCTAATGAGATTCATCCCCCTTTTTCGACATTGCAAATTAAAAAAGGAGGAAAAGAAATTTATGCTGTTCCTATCAAATCGGAATCAGGAAAAGCTGATTTTGATCATATTGCTCAACAAAATAATTTTACAAATTTAGCTTTACATACTATTGGAAATCAGACCAATAGAATTGAAGAAATTTTGTCTCCAAAAAGGACTGAGCTAAAATGTTCAGATACGATTATGATAAAACCTCCTCCTAATCTTAAGAAGGAAAAATTTCATTTAAATTCTAAAAAGGATGAAGAATTTCTTGAAGGATTGATCACAAGACTTCAAAAAATAAATATTAAAACTGAAGCTTCCAGCTCAGAAATTATCTCGATGATTTCGAAAGAAAATAATTCAGAAATATCTGAAGATGAGACTCAATTTAATAAACTTGAAAAAATTTCAATTGTTAAACCATATTATAAACGTTCTACACCAATTGATCTTCAAATTGAAGAAGAAAAGCAATTGGTAAATTACAGTGGTGAATCCATCACTGAATGGAACCTTGATGGAAAATCTGAATATCAGATTAAAACTATGGCAAAACAAATGCTTATATATACATCTGCTGCCAAATTAAAAGAAAATAATGATAGGCAGATTGCTCAGGCCATCATTACGGGGTTCACAGGCCAACTTCAAGGTTGGTGGGATTTTTATATTTCAAAAGAAGCAAAGAATAAAATTCTTAATGCTACTTTATTTGATCCTATCTCTCAAAGAGAAGAATCAGATGCGGTTAATACACTTATTTATACAATACTATCAAATTTTGTTGGAGCTAATACTCTTCAACTTGATAGATCTAATAAGCAATTATTAAATTTAAGATGTCGAACACTATCTGATTTTAGATGGTATAAAGATGTCTTTATGTCCAAAGTTTTAACAAGGAATGACTGTAATATGAATTTTTGGAAAGAAAAATTTTTTGCTGGATTACCACCGCTTTTTGCGGAAAAGGTTTTAAACAAATTAAAAGCTAAAACAGCACATGGAGAAATTATCTGGGAAAATCTTTCCTATGGTGATATTTCTGCAGAAATTACTGCAGAAGGAATGGTTCTTTGTAATGATATCAAGTTGAAAAAACAACTTGAATTACAAAGAAACGAAAATAGAAATATTATTGGCAATTTTTGCGAACAAATAGGGCTTGAAACTGAGTCCTATCGCGACAGAATAAAGAAAAAACACAAGCTTAAAAAGAAGCAAAAGTTTTTTCCTACAGAAAATTTCTCTAATAGGAGAAAAAAGTCTACTAAAGGACTTCCCAAGGATATAAAGAAAAAATATCCTAAAGCCTCTAATAAAGAAGCTCAACCAGTTTGTTGGAAATGTGGTAAAATTGGCCACAAAGCTAATAAATGTTATGTTAAAAAGAAGATTAATAATCTTAATATTGATAGAGATTTAAAAGAATCTCTTTGCAATATACTTCTTAATGAAGAAGAACCAGATGAAGAAATCTTCATCAGAGTCATCGCTGATTCTTTTGAATCTTCTGAATCAGGAGAAAATGAAATTGAGTCTGATATACAAAGTTGTAAATCAGATTGTGATTGCGATGAATGTCTCATAAACTTTATGGGATTAGAAATAAATGTTATTTCTATGGAAGAAAGTTTTATTCTTGATCTAATTGATCAGATTACTGATCCTTTAGAAAAAAGAAAAGCTATTGAACATTATCTCTCTTTTGCAATCAATTCAAAAAAGCCTAAAATAGGACAATCAAAATTGTCTGCAAAAGTCAATCAAGAAAAGGAATTATATTCCTATGTGAAAATTCTTGATGGAGCCTCTCAAAAAGAAAGAGAGCCTACTATAAATGAATTACAAAGTGAAATCAATCTGATAAAATCAGAAATCAAGATCCTTAAAGATAAGGTTACTTCAATTACTAACTCTAGTACTTGGAATGAAGATTTCACTTCTTCAGAAGAAGAAGCAGATAACGAAGAAGACGCTTCTTGTTCTAAAGAAAAGGGTCATGAAATAAATCAAATTGATTTTAAAAATTTAGCGTGGATCAATAAAATTGATCAAATTAAATCACAAAAATGGTTTACAAAAGTAACTCTTATTATTAATAAAGAGTTTACAATTACAATTGACGCTCTTCTTGATACGGGAGCAGATGTAAATTGTATAAATGAAGGAATTATACCTTCAAAATATTATTCTAAAACAACACAGTTTATAACTACGGCTAATAAACAGCCATTAATTGTTAATTATAAACTCTCTGATGTTGCTATATGTAACTCAGGAGTCTGCATTAATACTACATTTATCTTAATAAAGAATATTTCTACGCCTGTTATATTAGGCAATTCATTTATTCAAATGCTTTTTCCCATTAATAAAATTAATGAAAAGGGTTTATTTACTACTCTTAAAGGTAGAAAAATCTTTTTTCCTTTTTCAACAACTCCTGTTGTTAAATCTATAAATATATTACAACAGGTTATTAACAATAAAATTTGTTTCATAAACTCTTTAAAAGAAGAAATTATTTTTAAGAAAATAAATGAAAGTATTAAAACCGACAAAGTTAAAGAAAAAATTAATTCTATTCTTCAAAAAATTACTACAGAAATTTGTGCTGAAGTTCCAAATGCTCTTTGGGATAGAAAACAACATTTTGTTGGTCTTCCTTATACTGAAGATTTTGAAGAAAATAAAATTACTACAAAAGCTAGACCTATTGCTATGGGAGCAAGACTTTTAAAATATTGTCGTGAAGAAATTGAAAGTCTTTTGCAAAAGGGTCTAATTAGACCAAGTCATAGTCCATGGAGTTGCCCAAAGATTTTATGTTGAAAATGCCTCACGAAATTGAAAGAGGTGCTCCTAGACTTGTTATCAATTATAAACCGCTTAATAAAGCACTCAAATGGATAAAACATCCACTCCCTAATAAAAGGGATTTGTTAAATAGAATTTTCAAAGGAAACATATTTTCTTCTTTTGATCTTAAATCAGGATTTTATCAAATACAGATAAAAGAGGAAGATAAATATAAAACAGCTTTTACAGTTCCATTTGGACATTATGAATGGAACGCCCCTATGGAATTTCAAAATATTATGAATAAAATTTATAATCCTTATATGGATTTTATTATTGTTTATATAGATGATGTCTTAGTTTTTTCTGAAACAATTGATAGACACTTCAAACATCTTAATATATTCATCAATGCTACAAAGCATGCTGGATTAGCAGTTAATCCTAAAAAGGTTAAGCTATTCCAAACAAGAATAAAATTCTTGGGTCATTATATTGAGAATAGAATAATTACTCCTATAGAAAGAGTTATTCTATTTTCAGAAAAATTTCCAGATAAAATATCTGATTTAAATCAATTACAACGATTTCTTGGTTGTCTCAATTATATTGGGGATTTCTACCAAGATTTAGCTAAAGATTGTAAGCTATTATTTCAAAGCTTAAAAAAGAATCCTCTTCCCTGGACTGATGCTCATACAGAAGCAGTCAAAAAAATTAAAGAGAGAGTTAAAGAACTCCCTTGTTTATCATTATCTAATCCAGAAGCTTTCAAAATTATTGAAACAGATGCTTCTGAAATCGGATACGGAGGGATTCTTAAACAAAAGAATTCTGAAAATTCTAAAGAAGAATTAGTCAGATTTACTTCAGGAATCTGGAATAATTCTCAAAAGAATTATTCAACTGTCAAGAAAGAATTACTTTCGATTGTCAAATGTGTTACTAAATTCGAAAGTGACATATTAAACAAGAAATTCTTGATAAGAGTCGATTGCAAATCTGCAAAAGATATACTATTTAAAGATGTTAAGAACATTGCTTCAAAACAAATCTTTGCTAGATGGCAATCTATTTTAGCATGTTTTGATTTTGATATTGAGCATATTGTTGGGAAAAATAATTCTCTACCAGACTTTTTAACACGAGAATTCTTGCAGGGACAATCAGTGGAAGCAGATTGTCAAAAGACAAGCATAGGCTAAAAAGCCTATGGCGCCGGTAAAAAGACCAATGTTAATTTTGTCCAAAAATAATCAAAAGCAAAAGCAAAATATTCTTCGCAAAGAAGAATAAACCTTGCTGAAGATTTATCCAAATTTGATCCTAATACGGAATTCAAGGATGATGATGAAGCATATGATCTTCAATATTATAAAGATGTTATTTTCCTTCAAAAGGGAAATAAAGATGAGATAAAATATCCATATCTTATTTCTGGGGTTATAAATTGTTTTCCTGTGGAAACAGCTCTAAAAGGTCTATCCCCATTACAAATTGCCCAGGGTCATCTTAATAAAGATCTCCCAAATCATTTTGGGAAGAAAACCCGAGAATATTTTGAAGCAATTCTTGTAGAGACGGCCTCTGTTGAAATTCAACATGCTACGAAAAATCAGAAGGAAATTGCCTTTTCTAAATTTCTAATTAAAAGAATTCTCTTACCCTCTAATTGGGGAGTTCCTTTACATCAAGGAAGACAACTTGAAACCTATCAAGGTTTACCCAATTATTACAATTATCATGATTACATTAAAGCATGGGAAAATACCCTTATCTACGAGAATTCTTCTCGTAAGCATTCATGGTGGATAAAATTCACCCTTGATGATGTAAATCAATTTATTCCAAATTGGTTTTTATCATTCTTTTTCTCCTGGGGGGGCATCTCCTATCATTTTCCCCCGAGTTATTAAAAGAGTATGGGAAAAATTCCATGAAACTAATAATCAATTTGACAGTCATCCAGCTGTTCTCCAATTCATGAATCATTATGGGATTTCATGGATAATTAGATGGGATTATATCCTACAGAATACTAGATTTGAGAAAAAGGAACAGAAGTTCACCATTAATATGCTTCAACGGATAATACTCCTTAAATGGTGGCCTAAAGAAGACTTCTTTGGAGAAGGAAAAGTGTTTGATAGAAAAGGAATTTTCTCAATCAAACCAGCCCAAGAAATTCATAGGCATTTGAATGCTGAAACTCCTTCCCATTCATCTTTGTTAAAAAACCTATTCCAACCAATGGATAAAGAATCCATTTCTACTATGTGGAAAGAAGTCTTCGGGAGAGAAATGGATAGCCCATCCTCGTCTAGTTCTTTTGCAACCAAAGAAGACGAACTCATGAAGGATGCCCAAGAGCCAATCACTGAAGATGAGATTGAAAAATTTACCTTGGCATTAATGAGTGAAGAAGACAATACAAAATTACTCCATTAAGAGAAGACAGCTGTCAAGTTTGGAAACGTAAGCCATTACGTATGCCATCACGTCAGCAAAAGGCTAAAAGCCTCAATAATGTAATCTACTGTTTTCCTACTTTTCTGTCTATTTAAGCGGGCTTGTTTTCAGTTGTTAGGTATCGAATTCTAGCACTGTAAAATCCTCTCTCTAGAATCCTCCCCCATCTTGTAAAATCCACTTGAAGAAGTTTTATGTAAGTTTTCTTTCGTGCTTTCCTCTTCGCTGTTTATAATTTATGAGCAGTTCATATTTTAGAAGATTAAACTTGTATGATGAAGTTTGGAATCCTCCATTGGATTATCATATTACTAATCAACCAAATTATAAACAAAAATTAAGAAGCAAGGTTAAATCAACCTATCTGTTAATAAATTATCTGAAGAAGCAAATTGCTAGTCAGGATATTCCTGAATCTTCAAAAGAAATATATTTTCGTCCTGAATTAAAGAGGGCATATAAAAGCTTAAAAGCTTTTGAACATCAAGGAGCAATGTTCCTTGCGTAAAACGCAAAGTTTTATCGATCCTACGATAAAAGCTTAAAAGCTTTTGAACATCAAGGAGCAATGTTCCTTGCGTAAAACGCAAAGTTTTATCGATCCTACGAAATCATATAACTAAAATTAGGGTCTTAATTTGGTAAAATCGAACCAAATTACTGTTTTTTTGGTTAACCAAAATTTTGGTTCTCTATTTTGTGAAACCAAATACCGAATTAGAATTTTCTAGTTTGATTCGGTTCGATTATAACTGATATTCCAAGAATAATAAAAGAAAAGTAAAAGATAATTATAACTTGTTTTATTAATATAAGTATTATAGAAAACATTAATATTTTGTAATAAAAAAATATTTGAATATGAAGATAGTTATATATTTTCGGTTTGCTTCAGTTATGTTCGATTAATTTAAAAAATAAAAACTAAGAATCGAACCGAGTTTTTTTAATTCGGTTTCGTAAAAACGTTGGTTCAGTTCGGTTCGATTGGTTAACCAGACTAATTGATAGCCCTAGAAATTAAAAAAAAAAAGAAAAAATGAGATTTTTTCATTCTTTTCTACTACTAGGTAATTAATCAAGAGGGTTTTAATTGCAATATTTCGTTAGTGACCCTTTCGAGACCTTGACTTGTTCATGATGTTCCAAGAAGAAATCATCTAACAAAGGGGATTCTTATTTGTACAACCTGAATTTGATTTTTGCATGAGAAATTAACAATACTTACTGTATAAATAGAATAATACAATAATAATTTGAATATTATTCAATCATCGTAGAATCTTAGAAAATATTTTAGACAACACAATAGTAATAATTGAGTTCACTTTATAAAGTTTTTTGTCCATGCATCATCACCCATACCTAATTTCACTTTCAAGTCTTAGGTCTTGGTCATGGTGATGGTGCAACCTTATAGTTGTTCAGTTCCAGAATCATTAAGTTTCTCAGATAAAGACTAAAGGTGACTTACTAAATAGATCCATTTTAGACTGTTATAGGATTTTATACATGTAAATATCATTTTGTATCGTGTTTATCACTCTTTTTTTTTTATCTTAATTGATCACTTGCCTTTTATAAGGGTAAGAAATATAACTAACTACATAACTAATATTAGTATTCTCTAACTTAAGTGATGAGAATTCATCCGTTTTTGAATATCTAAAATCATTAGCGTATCCGGTTATGTAATAACTTGAAATTTAAGGTAAACTTGCAAATTCTTTAATAATTTTATTGGCATTTTCATTAAAAGAAAACTTAAGAATTATCACATAGCATGTAGCCCTTCTTTTTATGGAGTAATAATAAATTAATTTAAAAGTCAAATACAGCCCTCCTAGACAATTCCTTATCTCCAAGGTAAAGTTGAAACAAATGGTTGGGTTCAAAAAAATTCCATAAACTATTTAAATGTTATCTTATGCCTTGAAAAGATAGTTACCTTTATTTTAATTTTCAATACAGATCCCTTGGAAAAAAACTTTTGCTCCTATAAATATTAAAATACAAGTTGCATTAAATCCAACTTTTTCCTCAATTTCTTGTTTCCGTCACCAAGTTTATTTTATAGGTTTCTTAAATGACTTTGAATCCACTATGAATTGATGATCCTAATACTATATAGCTACTTTGTGCGTGTTTTGTCTTATATTATGGATAACTATTAGGTGGTAATATATTTATAGAATTTGCTAGATCCTAACTCATTTTTTTTTTTTAAAAAGTACACATTTCGCCCACTCCAATTGTCCAGTATTACTTTTCAGACTCTAATTGTCCACTTTTTTTTACAACTTTTTAAATCTCCGTGTCGAAAAGAAATTGAACAATTGAAATGGAACGGAGGGAGTATTGGATTAATCATGAACACAATGGGCGAAACTTGCAAGTATAGAATCAAGAAGAAGCAGAGATGCTGTTTCAGTACCTGTACAAAATTCTCCACAGAAGAAGCATAAGAAAAAGCAAAGCTAAGTCCATGAAGAAATTAAACTCTCACCAGATTAGTGTCAGCTTCCAGTGAAGTAAACAATAACAGTTCATGAGGATCATTTGAAGATAAATTTTGTATACCACTTTCACCATCAATGTTGTTTATGTCATATCTCTATGTTGAAAAACTCAATACATATTTGTCTTGTTAATTCTAAGCCACAACTCCATTGGCCTGAAGCAGGACCCGCTTAAGCTCCTCAGAGATCTCCCGGAACGTACCTGGTTTATGAATAATGCCATTCATTCCAATCTGCGAACATCTCTCCCTTGTATCCCCATCATCATTTGAGGTCAATGCAATTATCAAGGGCCAGCTGCGGCTTCGAAACTTCCTTATTCTCGATGTCACTTCAAAGCCATCTAAATCGGGCAAGTGAAGATCGAGAAGAACAATCTGGCAGGAAGCCGCAACAGGACCAAGAGCACCAAGGCATCCATATCCAGACGAGACAGCTGAGACAACGCATCCAAGCTTTTCAAGCAACTTCCTTGTTACAGCTCTATTTACGTCATCTGCATCGGCTAACAGAACTTTCAGGCCTCTAAAAAGTGAGTTTGAATTAACACGATCAGAATAGTCTCCGTATTCTGAAATGCTTGCACTGATGGATGACCGGACTTGAAACCGCAGAACGAGAGCCATGCTTTGGTCAAAACCTTCTGGATTCGATATCATCCAGATGTCTCCCTGCATTAACTGTTCACCGAAAATAACACAACATTATAGAAATCAAAACTTTAACCACAAGACAGATAGTGACAAAATTCAAATCCAGAGTCGTAGTTTTCTGGTAAAGAAGAAACTCGAGAATAACAAACTACATAAGCAATTATTTACATAGGCTAGATGGTCACTATGATCATAGTGAATTACGGTCCTTAACATACCTGAACTAGTTTTTTGCATGCACTAAAGCTCAGACTTTCCTCAACTGTACCATAGTATCTAGACCCATCATACGGATTTAAGGGAATCATATCATCTGATTGAGATCCAGTATGGCAAATCCCAACATCAAGTCTAGTATAAATATAACCATCAGATAAGTTTGACCTCCACTGTCCCCATTTTTGCTGATTCCACCCCTGGCTTCCACTGGCTGAGTATACTCGTAGAGTTAAATAACCACCCCCTTTGCTTGCACTCAGCAAATTCCTTACCATATGAAGAACAACCTGAAAAACTCTTCTTTCATCGCCCATGACATGATTCGGCAGTGACTTCTCAACCTCAGTCACAAATTCATAACCCATATACGAACAAAGACACTTGGAAAGGCAAGCAGCTTCCTTTATCAAAGAATGAAATTGAAAATGCTTCATCTCTAGAAGGAACCTTCCGCTATCCTTGGCTGAAGTATCCATTACATCAGTTATTAAAGTTGAAAGAACATTACTAGTCTTAACCATTGTATCAACAAGAAGCCCTTGCTCAACATTTAACTTCTCATCCTGCAAAACAGATAGCAGACCCAGAATTGAGTGCATGGGTCTTCTTAACCCATTACTCATGACCATCTGAAACGCATTCCGAGCTTGACTCGCCATGAGTGCATCTTCTCTTGCCTGTTGAAGTGCTCGGTTTTGCTCTACTAGTTTATCTCTCATATTTTGAGACTCCTCGAGCACTGATGCATGGGAGAGAGCGACAGCTACTTGGTCAGCCACCACCTCTACTATCTCAAGTTCCTGGTTGCTCCAAGGACTTCCCTGTCCAGCTGGAAGCACCAAAACAAGGATAGCATAGCAGGCTGGAACCATCTCGGGTGTACCACCTTTAAAGTTAGAGACTCTCAGCATTGGCATCCTAATTGCAGCCACAGATCCTGGTTCATCAGATTCCCCACTGCTTGCAATAGCAAGAGCCGACTCAGGGTTGAGTATCTTCGCTCCGTCGTTTCCCTTAACCTCTCTTACATCAGGGTCACTGGTAGGGATAGGTGAGCTGAAACTACTAGAGAAGTTCCTTCCTTTCAATTCATGAGTTAAGATCATTTCCGTCTTACCCGCATTTGGCATCCAAATGGCACAGTTCTGCAAATCTAGTGCTTTCGATAGCTCAACCAGTGTAGTGTCCAATATTGTGTGCCTATCGAGTGACTTGCGAATCTCTTGTGTAAGCATCCGAACATGCCAGCCAGCTTCTTTCTGTTTCTTTATAATTCCAACCTCACGGTCAAGCTCCCAAGTCTTCTTTGTCAGCATAATCTCTCTCACCTTGACTTTGAGCAGTAAAGGGATGAGAGTAATAAGAGTTATAGCAGTAGCGAAAGAAACCAATGCAGTGAGGAATTTGAAAATGGTGAGAGCAAGCATCAGCTGAAAAGTATGAGGTCCGTAGGTCCAGCCATTTAGCAAATGAGTCATTCCACAGAGTACGATGAACGAAATGAACTGAAAAAGAACCCATTTAAATGGTATATTGGCACAGCTAACAAAGTAAATCAGCTCTATAGGGATGGAGAAGTAAGCCACTGCAATCAAAAAATCACTAACTCTTTGGCACTCCATAATAGTCTCAATGCTCCAAAATCCCTCCTCATCACAATTACAACGAGGAAACCCATTATCAGCAACCGATACGGAAATAAACAATGACATAAATACCAGCAATAATGCTAATGCCTTTGACATTGCATCCAATGAACTAAATCTTCAATCCATCTCTTCCAGTTAGGCTATTTATCATATGTACCGGCGCTAACGCAGCTGAGCTCTAGACGTATATTCACCTACTTATCACACAGAACCAGCAATTCCTTTCTGTTTAAAAGATGTGAGAGAAAAATAAAAAATAAAAATGAATCAGCATAAGCTCTTCTGGTTATATGCACGATGTATGCAAATCATAAATATGAGTTGCAACTTATAACAACATATATGAAATTAATTACTAATCTAAAAACAAAAGGATCTGATCAGATGGAGGCCAAAACTATATGCTCCTTTATATAAATATGAAGATAGAACTAATCACATGGAGAATTTGAATTTTACACGATTCACGAACACAAGAAAGGCACGACCAAACACAGAATAATTAACTGATGAAAAACCGATCACCAAAATAAACACAAGAAGGAAAAAAGGATTTCACCAAACCCTAAAAGAGATTCGATATCCAACGAGAAAAAGGAATACCTTATAAAATGCAGAGTCTCGAATCTTCAGATCTTATCTCTGCATTTCATGCAGGGAATTTCAGTCCCTCAATCTGCTCATCTAGAACTGCATTGAGATTATCGATTGCAAAAATCTAAACCAGTCCTCAAAGAAGCTCGACGTCTTCAATAAACCCATTAAAAAGAAAACCCCTCAAAGAATTTAACGATGGAGATTCAAAAGCGCAGGTCCAATAAAACCCCACTGCCATTTTATACAACCAAAGAGCACGTATCACTCTTTAACCCGGACCATATGCATAACGCAGACCAAACGGCAGATTGATTAATAGCGATTCTCTGAGATCTCTTCGCTATTTTCCCGTTTCTTCCAGCTCTGTGCCTCTCAATCTCACAGCCCGTGCAGATTTAAAAGAAAAAACACTCCAGAGAGAGAGAGAGAGCGGAGCGCGACAGAGTATTTACTATGTAGAGAAATTAGAGAGAGATTCCGGTTCTGCTATGCACAACTGTTGTGAAAAGAAATGAAACGGCAGGGCAATCCGGATCCTCTGACCCAAAATTCGTATTCCATTCGGTGATCCACCAATTACGCGGCGCCACGCATATATTGATGGGTCATGTTAGCAATAAAAAATTATTTTAGTTATAAAAGGGTGGTCCATCAATGCACGCGTGACGGGGCGTGATTGGTGGACCACCGAATGTTGGGACAGAGGATGCTGAGCGGGGGGGTATGGGGTGATGGTGGGTGGGTTGGTGGGGTTACATGAAGAGAACTTGAACTTGGACGCAGTTTTGATTTTCCAATTCCAATTAAAAAATGAAATTTTAAAAAAAAACTCTTCGGCTATCAGTCAAACCTCAACACCGTATAAAGTAGTACTCCCTCCGACTATCAGTCAAACCTCAACACCGTATAAAGTAGTACTTCTTCCGTCTCATAATTCTTATCTCTTATTCTTTTTTGGGACGTCTCATAATTCTTATCCCTTTACCTAAAATAAAAAATTATTACACACACTTTATTTAAGGTCACACCTTCTTTATCACAACCAACCACTCTCCTAAATTTACGTGTCCAAAAAAAAGGGGACAAGAATTGTGGGACGGATAGAGTACTCAAGTAGGACACCTGCATTGGCATGGATCCATTTTTATATTTTTTACGTAGTAAGAAATTATTTATACACTATTAATAAAATCACAACGTATAATAATATTTCGAATAACACTTCCTATGAAATTTAGAGTGACATCAACCCAGATCACCTAGTCAACTCATGAATCCCAAAAGAGAAAGAAAATAAAATATACGTTTTATTAATTTTATTCTATTTTTAGTGTTGTATAATGGAAAAGGAATCCCCATGTTGTACCTTTGGGGTAATCTAGTGGTCACGTTTGTTTGTTTTGTGGTCAATATTATATTGAATCTTACCATATTTTTAGATTGAACCTATCACATGATTTAGTTGGTGTAGTTTAAATATTCTAATGGTATTATATATATATATATATATAAGAAATGAGTGCGGATTACCTGTTTCATTTTTTTTTACTATTTAATTTATGGTAAACAATGATGAGAACACTGCCCCTATTTAACAAAAATAAATAACAAAGCATGGATTTGTTATCCTATGAATTGAGTTATTTTAGGTAATTTGTATAAAATAGGGACAAATATTATTATTAGTCACACAAATGAATATGAAAAAATTAGACAACCATTTCGTTCCCACAAGAGTGGGACAAAAGATCATCCTTGGGTGAGGATCTTCTATGAGTTCTATTATATGTTCCTAACAACCAAGTAATGATATGTGTATTTTAACTTAATAAATATAACTTTAATTGATAGTAATTCCTATTTAATGATAAAAGAAAATCCAATAAATACATATGATACTACCTGATTGATAAGATGAGACTCCAATTATAGAATAGAAGATTCAAACCTATTTTCCTCATAATTGAAACAGAATCATGTAACGTCATTTAAGCGTTAAAGAAAATAGCAAAATGCCTACGACCAGTATTACTGTTTTCTTTTGATTAATTATTTAACTGCAAATTTATGAGACTACTACCTAAAGATAATAAAATTGTCCCCCTGAAATAACATAATAGTTAAGATGTTAAATCGTGGCCGAATGTCGTGAATTCAGCAATGAAAACTATTATGTGTGAATTTACCTATTCCACTAAAAATAACAGTACGGATTCCTCTAGAATCCTCAATTATAAAAAAAAAAAGCGCTAAACGCATGGCCATTAGTCAATTGCTACCTTTTATTTTCAACCTGGTGACTTTTAAGTAATTTCTTATATAACAATAAAATAATATATCATTAGTATCATATCAAACAAAAATAATTTTTTTCTCAATAATTATTTTAAACACGAACGAAATAGTTAATACCAAAATGCTGAAGACACGGTTGAATCTTTGGATGCCTATTTTGGATAGCTATATTTCAATAATTTTATAATTATATTTTTTAAAAGTATAAATTTTCTAATCATTTTTTGGTTTATTCATTATATTCTCTTCGAGTCCACTAACTCTAATGATACATTATGTGGTAGTTACAAGCTAGTAAATCTCTTAAGAATATTTTCAGCATTCCATTATAAAGGTACCTACAAATTTTTATAAGAATGACAAGAAAACTACCCATCTATTCCAAGTGGCCAGTTATTCGTATCTAACACATTTGTGTGGGATAAATAAACAAATCTTTATGCATAATATATTAGAAAAAATATCAGGCCGGCAACATTATTGGATCATCTCCGATGTCTTCCACTCAGTTCCAGTGATCCAATAGCATCATTTATATAGTTTTCCATCTTATTTCATTACTCCATTTTTTCTTCTGGGCCATTAGTTTATTTTTAAAATTTTTGGACTTAAAATAATATTTTATTATATTCTTTGGGAACCCGTCAAGGATTTTCTGGCCCAAAAATAGAAGGACCACTCAGTGGTCCACCAATCACGGTGTCACGTGTGCATTAGTGGGTCATGTAGTTAATATTATAATATTTTTTTAATTTTAAAAACACACGTGACACTACCTGATTGGTGGATCATTAGTGTTCCTCACAAATTGGGTCAGAAGATTCGGATTGTCATTTTGTACTACAATATCAAACGAATAAAATATTTATGTGCATATGTATATAAAGTATATTGCCAACGTGGACTGTCAGTTAAAAGAAAAATAGGAAAATCTCGTAAAATGATTTGGATTTGTTAGGATATTTAGACCCTCCAAATGTGACGAACGGGTTATTGAAACCCAACCGAAACAATAATAAAGAATAACACAAAGAGAAAAAGAAATATGCATAGAGAATTTAACGTGGTTAGGTCAATCGACCTATATCCATCCGGAATATGGTTCTAGACTCAAAAACACATACCCACAAAATCATGGTCAATTAGTCTGTTATGTTGAATGGCTCAAATAGTTAGAAGCCTCTTATCCCACATTGGAAAAATAATGAAAGTTTCATTATTTTTCCCTTATAAATAGGTTCCTTCCCCCATGTTGTTACACACACCTCATAGAAGAGTATTTTGGGTCTAGGAACTTATTTCGGAGATCCGAATTTGTATACTCCTCGTTTATAGTGAATTTTTATTCCCTTCGCCCGTGGACGTAGGTCTATTGACCGAACCACGTAAATTCTTGTGTTTTTGTTTTAGTTATTTTCTCGTATTTCGTTTACTCGTATTTCTAACATAGTCTAACTAACTAATCTCATAACATGTGGATTATGATGTATAGAAGCACACTTAAAACAATTAGAGAACCTATCTATTTATAGGTAAAATTAATGAATGACTTAATTTCCTTTAAAATTATTATTTGAGTCACATCATAACATGATTACCTAATTCTAGTTGCTTTAATGTAAATATTGAAATTGTCATTGAATGAATGCTGTCTTGCAGAGGCTTCTGGTGGACAGTCTCTTACTTTTGGTGGAGATGTTTCCAAAGACGAAGATGTGAATTCAATGATAAAAACTGTAAGATAATTCTCCAATTGTTATTTTCATCTTATGCTAGCCTACATATATATCATTGTGTCGATCATCTTTTCTGCAGGTAGTTGATGCATGGGAAATCGTAGATGCTTTGATCAATAATGCAGGTATCTGAATGTTCGACTTCCATTTATATACAATTTCTTTTCGCTTCTTTTGAAATGTCGTTGTTGGAAAAATCGGTAATAGTGTTGGAAAAATCGGTAATAGTATATATATATATATATATATATTCAGCCCGTTTAATGGTCTTTTCGAGCCTCGATATTTATCCGAATTATGAACTGAGATATATGACGTCGATCTACGTTTCGAGTAGATAATTATAGTGTGTTTAATTTCTCGATTCCGTTTTTCGGTGAGTGAGAAATAGTGGCTCGAAGTTTGGGGGAACAACTAATATGTTACCTAAAGTGGAGAAACTTACTTAATTCGGGTTTTGGAGAGTTATTACATTAATCAATGTCCCACATTGATTAATGTGTAATGTTTTGTGTGGTATTTAAGTCTCTACCATTTAGTAGGAGATAATAAAGTGACATGTGGTGGGCTTGGGCCACACATGCTCATGCACGCGGGCCTTTTCGTCGACCGCCACGCACCGCGCCCGTGCCCGGCTCCGGCTCCGATCCTTGGACTTGGACTTGGACTTGGATCTTGGTCCTTTGGGTGGTCCGTCGGCTTGTCCATCTTTTGGAAGTATTTGGAAAGAGACACTTCAAGTGGCTTCAACTCTTTACTTTCCATCTGCCCCAATTAAATGTTTTGCTACCTTTCACCTAAGCTGGAACAGTCTATAAATAGGCAAGTCTTCATTCCATTTCAACACATCTGCATCTTAGCTCTAGTTGTCCTGCAACTCCTGTCCTCGCCGGAAAGTCCAGTTCGCCGGAGCTCGAAGATCTTGCGGTGCTGCAATCCTCGAGACGTCGTCGTTTTATCTTTGGGGATGATACGCCGTAAACCGAGAGTACTACCGGGGCGTATTTTGTCTTGCGGATAGAGGCTATCCTCGACTCGATGAAGTTTTCTTTTAGACATTTTCGTTTATTTCTTTTTCCGACTTACCGGTTTATTTTGTAATAGCAGTTTGTATTCAACAATCGCAAGACGAAATATTTGTACCTAAGCTGCTTCGAGTAACTGAAAAATGTCTTCCTCATCTGCTGCTCTATCCGACGCTGCCACCTCCACCAAAAATGCCACCGCTACCGCCATCTCCTCCACCTCCGACGTTGTCGCCTCCTCCGGCAATGTGGTCCCGCCGGTGTCTGACCCGGTTGTGACCCCGACGTTTGCTAATCCAACCCTTGCTGCCATGTCCGCCGCCACCGATGCAAGGATCGCACTTAACCGTGCTAATGCCACTAACTCGGCATTCAACTTTACTGCGATGTCTTCTGCTTTGCAGAACAATGTCCCTTTTGGGAGTATGAACCACCATAGTGTGGTGGGGGGTTCGAACCCGACCCTGACGACACCTTTGCACTCGTCTAGAGTGTTGCCCGCTGCCGAGAAGCCGACGAAGTTTAGTGGAGCCGACTTCAAAAGATGGCAACAAAAGATGTTCTACTTGACAACTTTAGGGTTCACGACCGTGCTGTTGGAGAACACACCCGCCCCTCCAAGTGAAAGCGAGGAGAATGTTGAAGTCCGCATAGCCTACGAAAATTGGCTTACTTCAGATTATTTCTGTAAAAACTTCTTGCTTAGTGGACTAGATGATAGTCTATACAATGTATATGCAAATGTAAAGACCTCCAAGGCAATTTGGGAGGCACTTGAAAGAAAATACTGTACTGACGATGCAGGAACCAAGAAGTTTGTAGTTGCCAAGTTTTTGGACTACAAAATGGTGGACTCTCGACCGGTCATGGGGTAAATTCAAGAGTTTCAACTCATTGTCCATGATGTTCACGTCGAAGGAATGCTTTTGCCAGATGTTTTCATTGTGGCAACCGTGATTGAGAAGCTTCCCCCGAGCTGGAAGGATTTCAAGAGCTATTTGAAGCACAAGCGAAAGGAAATGACGCTTGAAGACCTTGTTGTCAAGCTCCACATAGAGACCGATATGAGGACTCGAGATGGGAAGGGCAAAGCACCCGTGGAACCAAGAGTAAACCTTGCAAAGAAAGGTGGCAACTCCTCCAATGTCAAGAGAGGGCGTCCAAACATCAACCCCAAAGGGAAGGGCAAGGCTCAATCCCGAAAATTTGAAGGGGACTGCTACAACTGTGGCAAGTCCAGCTACATGTCGAAGGACTACCGTAAGCCGAAGAAGAAAAGGGCTTGTCAAGCCAACATGTTGGAGATGACAGAAGCCGACCTTGTGACTGTTGTCACCGAATAAGCTAATGTCGTGGAGAATGAGGGGAAGTGGTATATTGATACCGCTGCCACGGCACATGTTTGTGGTGACCGAAGCCGCTTCACCAAGTACAAGAGTTGCCAAGGGAGGAAGCTCAATATGGGAAATCAAGCCTCATCTGAGGTAGTTGGCTATGGTACTGTGGTGTTAAGGTTGAGCTCCGGCAAGAACCTTACTCTTGGAGAGGTGCTGCATGTCCCCGACATCCGAAAGAATCTTGTGTCCGGCTCTGTACTAGTCAAGAGAGAGTTTAGACTAGTTTTTGAGTCTGACAAATTTATCCTGTCAAAATTTGGTATGTTCCTAGGAAAAGGTTACCTGTCTGAGGGCCTTTTCAAATTATCTGTAATGGCAATTCGCCAAGAGCCCCTTGAGGGCAAGAATAATGAGAACGAAGCTACTTCCTCCTACTTGATTGAGTGTTCCGATTTATGGCATTCTAGATTATGACATGTTAATCTAAATGCGATAAAAAAGATTAGTTAATCTCGATCTACTTAAAGTAAATGAGTTTAACAAAACCAAGTCTGAAGTTTGTGTTGAAGCTAAATTGGCTAAGATGCCATTTCATTTTGTAGAAAGGAACACAAAACCTCTAGAACTCATTCACACTGACGTATGTGACTTAAAGTTTGTACAAACTAGAGGTGGGAAAAAGTATTTTATTACTTTTATTGATGATTGCACTAAGTATTGTACTCTTTATCTTTTAAGGAGTAAAGATGAGGCGATTGAAACTTTTACTAACTTCAAAGCAGAAGCCGAAAACCAACTTGATTGTAATATCAAATTGGTACGAAGTGATAGAGGTGGAGAGTATGTAGCTCCTTTTCAAGAGTTGTGTAAGACAAGTGGTATTATTCATCAAACCACTGCCCCCTATTCGCCTCAATCAAATGGTGTAGCTGAAAGGAAGAACCGAGCTTTAAAGGAGATGATGAACGCCTTATTAATAAGTTCTGGACTGCCCCAGAACATGTGGGGGGGAAGCTGTTTTGACGACTAACTACTTATTGAACAAAATACCTCTAAAAGGTAGGGATGTTACTCCTTACGAGTTGTGGAAATGGATGAAACCTTCCTATAAATACCTCAAGGTGTGGGGGTGTTTGGCTAAGGTAGAAGTGCCTTTGCCTAAGCAAGTTACAGTCGGACCTAAGACCGTCGATTGCATCTTTATAGGATATGCACTGAATAGTAGTGCATATCGATTTGTCATTCATAAGTCGGTTGTGCCCGATATGAACGTTGGAACTACTATTGAGTCAAGGAATGATATATTCTTTGAACATATCTATCCATATAATAAGGATGATAAAGTTGAGTCGAACTCGAGTGGTGAAGCAAGAGAAGTTGCTAGTAGTTTTAGAAATGTGGGGGTAGAACTCGCTACGCGTAAAAGGCAAGCTGCCGATCTTGAAACTTTAGAACCAAGACGTAGCACTAGAGCAAGAGTTGCTAAGGACTTCGGTCCTGATTGTGTAGTTTTTCTTTTGGATGAAGAACCGCGGTCTATAAAAGAGGCTCTTTCTGGACCCGATGGCCCACTTTGGCAAGAAGCCGTCCAAAGTGAAATTGATTCTATCATGCAAAATCACACTTGGGTTTTAGCAAACTTACCTGAAGGTTGCAAGCCCTTAGGATGTAAATGGACCCTAAAAAGAAAGTATAAGGCAGATGGGTCAATTGACAAATATAAAGCTCGTTTAGTGGTTAAAGGTTTTAAGCAAATTGAAGGATATGATTTCTTCAATACTTATTCGCCTGTAACGAGAATTACGTCTATTCGTGTGCTTCTCGCGATTGTTTCTTTGCACAATCTTGAGATTCGCCAAATGGACGTGAAAACTGTCTTTCTAAATGGAGATTTAGAAGAAGAAATTTATATGGAACAACCTGAAGGGTTTGTAGTACCTGGCCAAGAGCGAAAGGTATGTAAGTTGGTGAAATCCCTATATGGGTTGAAACAAGCACCATTACAATGGCACTTGAAATTCGACGAGGCTATGTTGTCGAATGGTTTTAAGATTAATGAATGTGACAAGTGTGTTTACATAAAGAATACAAAGAATGGTTTTGTAATTGTTTGTCTTTATGTAGACGACATGTTAATTATGGGACAAAACCTTCAAGTCATAAATGACACCAAGCGTATGCTTAAGAGAACTTTCGATATGAAAGATATAGGGGTTGCTGACGTTATTCTTGGAGTGAAGATTCAAAGAACTCCCAAAGAGATTGTTTTGTCTAAATCTCATTATATTGAGAAAGTACTTAAGAGGTTTAATGCCTTTGATAGTGCGCCGACAAAGACTCCTCTAGAAGTCAATGTTCACTTGAGCAAGAATAGGGGTGATCCTGTTGCTCAAGAGGATTATGCTAGGGTCATTGGTTGTCTTATGTACATCACGAATTGTACGAGGCCCGATCTAGCTTGTTCGGTGAACAAACTGAGTCGCTATACTAGTAATCCTAGTAGAGAGCATTGGAAATCTCTTGTGTTGGGTTATGAGTCAGTAGATGATACTCAGCATGTTATCGGGTTAAAATAATATTGGGGGAAATCATAGTAGTACTATGGAATTGAAGATCCCAAAACCCAGCTGATATCAGTAGTGTAGTGTCTCGATAGGATTAGCTGATGTATAGGTTAGACTTTTTGTATTTGTTTATCTTTTCGTCTAAGTCATGTACGGGGTAAATTGTTGGATTGATCTTCTGTCAAAGTTACTCTCCAGAACCCCACGTCATCAGTGTAATCGCTTGCATTCTTGATCGCCTGGCCGATCTTTACCTTCGCAGAAGACACTCATCACCGATAAACATCAGCAGAAGAACCCAATGCAAAGCTTAGTACCTTCGCAGTCATCAACTGACCCACTAAAGCCATATCCTTTGTCAGCAGACTCAGACGAAGAAGACAGAGACTGTCCTAAGTCTACTGTATCTGACAGAAAACGACCCAGTCGTAAAAGTCATTTCGAAGTTCAGCAGAAGATCGTACGAGGTTGAAGAATAGTCAACTCTGACCACTGACACATTCTCACCTACCACAAACCTCGACCAATGAGAAGCCGACAACGCTTTATATGCTCTGACCAACTAAAGCTGCTCTCATGTACAATGTCCAACAACTCTGCTGCAACAATTCGAAAATATGACCGTTTTCTTTGGAAGCTTGTGACACGTGTAACGCCCCAGCTTTAAACCAAATTCAGCGCGTCACTTAATTCATATGATTCAGAAGGCAACAACTTTGGAAAAATAATTACATAAACCTTAGCTTAAAAGGTTGCAAACATAATGCATAGCATCTCATACATGACCAAAGTATTCATTAATAAAGTCAAGCTATTCATAGATTAACAAAAGAGATGACGATATTTTTTTTTCGAGTAGAATTCAAAACGATTTTTTTCCGCCTAAGACCATCACCAACACGCCACCTATGCATCGCCCAGCCGACCACCTGAAAATATGTTAAAGCAACGGGGTGAGTAAATCACTCAGTGGGGTCGTATCACTTATCCAATTATACAGTATATCAGTTTTAAAAACATGTACAACAAGATCACATAAAGGAACCATGGTAACCTTTGACCATGAACCCTTACTTTAAATCAAGTGGGTAACCTTTGACCCTTGGGTTAACCTTTGAACCCTGAGCTAACCTTTGAGCTCCGGACTAACCTTTGAGTCCTGGACTAACCTTTGAGTCCTTCAAAACATTGGGTAACTTTTGACCCTGAGCTAACCTTTGAGCTCCGGACTAACCTTTGAGTCCTAGACTAACCTTTAAGTCCTTCAAAACATTGGGTAACTTTTGACCCTGAGCTAACCTTTGAGCTCCGGACTAACCTTTGAGTCCTGGACTAACCTTTAAGTCCTTCAAAACATTGGGTAACTTTTGACCCTGAGCTAACCTTTGAGCTCCGGACTAACCTTTGAGCCCTTTCACACAATTCTAATACAAATACAATCACTTACATATAAAGCACATTAAAGGTAATTAAGAAGAGTTAGAATACATCCCCACCTTAACCTTGAACACGACTCAAATGCAACGTTGTACACTTACATCCTTCGCGCATTTCCTAACCATGAGACCTCATTTCAATAAATGTGGATTAATGAAGTTTATGTTACACAAGTTTACGCACCAGAATTTGAAAACAAACAACTCAAAGTTCATCATAATCCTAAGCTTACATTCAAAACACCAAAACATGTATTCACAAAAGAATAGAACATCCCCATATGTATGTACCTATTCTGCCTAGACTAATCATTACATGAAACGATATGGCAAGTGCATTCCATGTCTCCAACAAGTCCTTAAAATAATATTTAATCCAAACAATTTTATACATAATTTGAGTTGTCTCTACAACTTCTCGGTAGCAACCTCTTAAGGTAGAACTCCTAAACATGCTTCATTCCATAAATTCCCAAACAACTGAAATAAAATCAAGAACTCCAATAGGCTCAAGAAGGTGCCAAATTATCATATCAAGGTGAGGTAGAGACAAGTATAAAAAAATCAAGAATTAACCGTCACTCAACCAAAAATCAAAAATAAGCAAATTAATTAAATTATATTAGAGAAGGATGCTTGCTGGAGTTAAGAAAATCATTGCATGATATTTTATTTCATTTTAAAACATAGAAGTATGCCATAGGACTTCAGATCTGAATACATGAAAAAAAAAGACTCCGACGAAACACCAATTTTCAGCATATAGATGAGGCTACAAATATATATACATAATCGAGCATCAGTCCTAGCCCAAACAACATGCAGAGGTTTCTCGATTCTCTCTCTCTCTATATACTATCTTATACAACACCAAGAAAAATATTCCAAAGACGGAGCTAGATCTAAGGTTACCTTATTAATCGAAATGTTTGGCAATGAACTGGAGGTGGAAACGATGGGAGTAGCAGATGATATTAAAATTTTTGCGAGGAAGAGGTAAAATGGATGTAAGCTGCTATCTTCAAACTTTTTGGGACTTTTTAATTTGGGTGTTAGACGGATTTCTCTAGGTAAATAGGATGGAATAAAAAAAATTGGGGCTTTTTCGCTTACAATAATCTCTCTCTATTTGTGGTAGATTTGATCCTTGAGTGACAACACATCACACAAGACTTTCGTGGAAGGTAATTAGACATACCAAGTGTTTCTTGAATCTCCTGGAATCGACACCTCATCAAGTTCAAGTAGATGTAATAATATACTTTAAAGGATAATGATTGTCACATGGTTATACCAAAACCGAGACCACATTGTTAGTTCCCAATAGCATTATTGCTTCACATGACAAATCTTATTACACTAATATTATTGTATTAATATATTTGAATACAAAATATATGATGATGATTTTTTTTTTTTGAATAAAAGAATTGAGGTGTTACACACGTGGCATCGTCTTCTCCAACGGGCATATGCCTGCTCACAACTATAAATAGAGAAGAAAACCGAGCTCCACGCACGGGATACACAAGGGAAAAACGCTCAAGCTCAAGAACAAACTCTAGCAAACTTAAAGACCATTCCAGCGAAGAACTTGCCTTCATAGAATATTTCTAGTTCTTCTCTCTAGAGTTCTTTGGATCCCTTCTTCTCTAGCTAAGCTCATTGCAAAATCTATAGCTTAGAAATTTCGAAGGAGTTCACTTTCTGTGAATTGTTCTTATTGTAAGAACTCCTTCTTAGTTGGAGATTATCCCCTCCCCTTCAAACTTAGGTTTGAATTGTAAAGTCGCTAAGGACTATAACTTAGAAGGGTCTGTCCAGTGCACAAATTCCTTGCTGAGGCTTGCTCAGATAAATCAACAAGTTCTCCTGTTTCATCAGGACCGTGGACGTAGGATCTTGCGTATCCGAACCACGTTAAATTGCTTGTGTTATTTACTGTTTTATTGCGTTGCATACAAACTGATTAAAAAAAATCATATCTTTGCATAAAACGTATTTTCAAAGCGCACCAGCCAAAAGACTTTAACTTGCGAAAACGCGTTTTCAAACTGAGACGAATCTCGGGCCCTACACTCTTATCCGCACAACGTCTCCGACCGGAGTTTCAAGCACCGACTAAAGTCGGTAGGAGAGCTCAGTAGTTTGGCACACTTCTGACCCGTGATCGAAGGTTACTATCTGGCACTGTTCATCAGTCGCAACCTACAGCTCAGCTGTCCTTCACGTTCTGAGAAAAGAAACTGTGATCAGGTGTATTCACCCCCCCTCTACACCTGACTATCGTCTCCGGACCAACAATTGGTATCAGAGCGCACGGTGTTCTTCTGATCACCGGTTCTGTACTACTGGTCTTCTCGAACTGATCCTGAAAACGCTTTTACTGCACAAGCATATCTTTATTCATCCTTATACTTGTTCCCAACATGTCTGATATGTCAGGTATTCGGATGGTACCGATGTTCTCAATAGAGAACTACACGGTATGGCGTGTGAGAATGGAGGCACACCTTACATCGCTGCATGACAGCATGATGGATGTCCTTGAGACAGGACCCATCGTTCCCATGATCGACAGCGTTCAGTTTGCCGCTGTGGGAGGTGTAGGAGCACAGACTGGTGCTAAGATCCCCAAAGAAAAATCTGCCTTCACACCAGAAGAGAAAAAGCTGCACAACCTCGACCGAGTTGCGCGAAATGCAAGACTAACTACGCTCAGTGATTCTCACCTCGGGAGAGTGCAGGACTGCAAAACGGCAAAAGAACTCTGGGATGTCCTGGCTGTACTGAGCCAAGGAACCCCGCAGATCAAAGAAAACAAGCTCGAATTAGAGCTACAGAAGTTCGATGCATTTGCAATGGAGCCCAGTGAAACCATTGACGAGCTTAGCGTCAGATTCACAAATCAAGTCAGTGTGATCAACGGGCTGGGGAGGATGTTCACCAACAAAGAGATGAACACCAAGATCTTGAGAGCTCTACCTCGACAGAAGTGGCTTCCATTTGCTACTTATTTACGTCGCTCTGATCTTAATGCTCTAACTCATGATGTTATCTTTTCAGAATTAAAAACAGAGGAATTTGAGCATAGCCTACCCCAAAGATGTTCCAGTGCTCCAGCTGACACTCAGATCGACCATGCTTTCAAAGCAACAGTCAGCAAAACTGGAGTAAAACCTGTTTCCTCGAGCAAGGCAGTGGCCACGACAGAAGCAAAGTCCTCTGAGACTTCAGGCCCTGACCAACTCGCACTGATGGCTCTCAAATATCAGAGAGAAAAGGAGAGAGTCAGAAAGCTGAGGAAATACAACAGAGATTCTCCCTCAGGTAAGAAAGATTATCAGAAAAGGGAAGAATCTAAACCTTCTACTGACTGCAGGAACTCAGAACCTGCTGCAAGTCCATCGAAGGACTCAGCTGGAAAAAGCAGCAGATCATCTGTCTGCTATAACTGCAAGAAGGAGGGACATTATCAGTACGACTGTCTTGAACTCTCAGCTGCTCAACGAGCAGAACGGCAGGCCAGGCGCAAGAAATTTGCCCGTAGGAGGCAGGCCTACATAGCCGGAGAGATATCCGACAACTCAATCGAGGAGGATACATTTATGTATTCCTCTGAGGACGAAGCTGCATTCGTCGCAATTGAGACCGGAGAAACAATTCCTGAAGAAACAGCTGAATATTGTCTGATGGCCGGAGAAGAGACTGAGGTAAATTCTAAACTTAACATACCCTCTTCTTCACACAGCACACACAACACGTGCTCGGTCACAGATGAGCCTCTAGATGTGGTACAAGCCTATGCCGATCTACTAGAGGAGCAGATTCAGCTGAGCAAGAGTTCAACAGAACTATTCAGGAACTGGAACAGGTAAAGGCTGAAAATCAGAGACTTTCTTCTGATTGTCAGGTCTCTACTAACTCAGAGAATCTTGTTGCGAGACTCAACGAAGAAATTAAATCTTTTATGAGTAAGTCTCAGCTTCAAGAAACTCAGATTTCAGTTCTGACTAAGGACAATTCTGAGAAAGAGACTGAAATAGCCCGACTCAGTCAGAAGCTCGCAGACGTGGAAAAAGATTATGACTCACTAAGGAAAAGTGACGAAGTTTGGCGAGAACTGATGACTGAACTGTACCTAGGAGCTAAGGAGAAGTTGGAAAGTATGCTTAGAGCGCAAAAGCCGACGGTCATGAAAGAAGGACTTGACTATACTCATGAAGCTTCCACTTCAAAGAGCTCAGAACTGCTGGCTGATTGGTTCGTCAGAGGTAAAGTTCAGACTACTGACTCAACACCTCAGACGAAGAATAAACAGAAGATAGTTGCACCTCAGCCGAGCAACAAGAAGCAACTGACCAAAGGTTCTAGCCCCAGGACACCACGATCAAACTCAAGGGGAACCAAGAAGGTCAGGTGGGCGGAACAGTACAATGAGCCAATGTATGAGCACCCGGCTCAGTATGGTTCGTACTACTATGAGCCCAGGGTCAGGAGGAAAGCAAAATCTCAGAAGAAGAAAGCTCCTGAACCCAAAATCATCAGAAAGTCAGTATCTCCGAGTCCTGAGGAGAAGAAAGCTGACAAGGTTCAGAAGAAGAAGTCTCAAACTTCAAAGGTTCCTAGGCAGATCTGGGTTCCGAAATCACCCACTAACATGTAAGGACCCAACTGAACCAAAGGGTACCTAAAAATGTTTCTGTTTTGCAGGTGCATAAGGACCCTTGGATAGTGGACAGCGGCTGCTCGAGACACATGACTTATCAAAAGAGCCTGCTGACCAACTACATACAGGAAGATGGTCCCAGAATTGAGTTTGGTGACAACTCTAAAGGCTATACAAGGGGATACGGAACACTGAATATTGGGACCGCCTCAGTTCCAAGAGTAACATATATTGAAAGACTTTAACACAATCTCCTTTCAGTCAGTCAATTCCGTGACAATCTGAATAGAGTAATCTTTGACACTGGTTTCTGTGATATTGTTGACAAATCTACAGGGAAAACAGTGTTATCAGGTTCGCGGAGGAAGAATATCTACGTTGCAAACTGGAAAACCGCAGAACCTGAGGCTTGCTTGCTCGCACAGACTAAATCTAGTGACACGGCAGGATGGCTGTGGCACAAGAGACTCAGCCTCCTGAACTTCAAGACTATGAACAAGCTCGCCAAGAACTCTAAAGTCAGAGGACTGCCCAACGAATCGTTTATCAAAGATAGAAATTGTGAAGCATGCTTGAAGGGAAAGCAGACAAAGAGTAGCAATCCACCTATTCCTTCACCTTCCACTGATGGAATCCTTCAGCTGCTGCACATGGATTTATTCGGGCCAGTTTCTCCAGTGACTATACGAGGCAAGAAGTATGCCCTTGTCGTTATTGACGACTACTCGAGATATACATGGGTCATCTTCATCGCCAACAAATCTGATGTCATGACTGAGTTGCCTAAATTCGCTCAGACAGAGGAACATAATTTCTCATCTCAGTAGTTAAAGAGTACTGCGAAAAGGAGGGAATTAAGCACGAGACATCAGCAGCTCGCACCCCTCAGCAGAACGGACTTGCTGAACGCAAAAACAGAACACTTAAAGAAGCAGCAAGAACGCTCCTAGCAGACTCTGGACTACCCTCAAAGTTCTGGGCAGATGCTACTGACACAGCCTGCTACACTCAGAATCGCTCACTACTTACACTGCAACACATGAAGACACCATACGAATTATGGAAAGGGAGAATTCCTTCTATTTCTCATTTTCATATTTTTGGTTGTCCGTGCTTTATTCACAATAATGGGAAAGATCAGTTGAAGGTCTTTGATAGCAAATCTGATCAAGGAGTATTCTTGGGATACTCTTGGGTCAGTAAAGCCTTCAGAGTCTTTAACTATCGGACCCTTTGCGTGGAGGAAAGCCCTCATGTTGTTTTTGATGAGTTTGTTACTGAGAACAGGAAAACTACAAAGACAAATACTGAAGATGTCAGCAGCAAGCTGCAGGATCTCGCACTAAACGACAAAGCTGAAAAGATCCAGCATTGTTGGGATGATGAGTCAGACGATGAAGAAATTCAAACTCATCCAACAAGCGATGTAGCTGACCTGGTTGATTCTACTGAACAGAATCAACAACAGGTAACAACGGTCGAAGAGGAAGCCCCAGTGGTAACTGAGACCTCTACTGAGAATATAAACTCAGGGGGAACACATACTGTTCCTGAGCTAAATGCCCCTGAACCTGGAAACTCAGGAGATCCTAACCTTCTTACTGAACTGCTGCAATCACAGAACAGTACAACTGAAATGCCTAACACACCTACTGACTGTGCAGAAGTAGTATCAGAAGAAGAAGCCAGACTCAGACGTTCATGGCTTGACTCTCACTCTTCAGATCTTATCATAGGAGATCCATCAGCAACCATAAGGACAAGATCTAAATTAAGTCAAGGAGAAAGCTCACTCTATTCTTGTTTCTTGTCCACAGAAGAACCTCAGTCAATAGAGGACGCACTCAATGATGCTGACTGGATCATCACCATGCAAGAAGAGCTGAACCAGTTCGTTAGAAATGAAGTTTGGGAGCTTGTTGACAGACCTAGACATCAGCACGTGATTGGTACTAAGTGGGTCTTCAAAAACAAGCGTGATGAAAACAACGTCATTGTCAGAAATAAAGCTCGACTAGTTGCCAAGGGATACTGTCAAGCAGAAGGAATCGACTTTGATGAAACATTCGCTCCAGTCGCCAGATTGGAAGCTATTCATCTATTCCTAGCTTATGCAACGCATCAAGGATTCAAAGTATATCAAATGGATGTAAAGTCATCTTTTCTGAACGGCGTGCTGAAGGAAGAAGTCTACATGGAACAACCGCCCGGCTTTCAGCAGGGACATCAGGTGTACAAACTTCGGAAAGCTCTGTATGGATTAAATAAGCACCCAGGGCTTGGTACGATACCCTGTCAGACTTTCTACTTCAGAAAGGTTTTCAGAAGGGGATAGTAGATCGCACCCTGTTCAACATAAAGTCAGGAGATGACATCCTACTGGTGCAAATCTACGTGGACGACATCATTTTCGATTGCAGAAACGTGACTATATGTCAACAATTCGAGAAAATGATGAAGGAGAAATTCGAGATGTCCATGATGGGAGAAATGAATTATTTCCTTGGATTCCAAGTAAAGCAATCACCTGAAGGAATTTTCATCAATCAAGCCAAGTACACTCGAGATCTCCCGAAAAGATTTGGGCTGCGACTCGAGCAAGCCGATCAAAATCCCCATGAATACGAATTTCAAAATCAATCTAGATAAAGAGGGAGCTTCGTTAACTCTACCGATTATAGAGCTATTATTGGTTCTTTATTATACTTAATGACTAGCCGACCGATATAACTTATGTTGTAGGTGTATGTGCAAGATTTCAAGCGGATCCCAAGCGAAGTCATCTAGACTCAGCAAAGAAGATTATGCGATATCTAAGAGGAACACCTGACGCAGGGTTATGGTATCCTGCTGATGATAACCTTATACTGACAGGTTATTCTGATGCTGATTATGCAGGATGTTGGATAGATCGAAAGTCAACTTCTGGAACGTGTCAGTTCCTAGGCAGCAAGCTAATATCTTGGTTTTCAAAGAAACAGCATTCAGTGGCAACGTCCACTACTGAAGCTGAGTACATGGCTGCTGGAAGTTGTTGTGCCCAGATCATTTGGCTTCGACAACAACTGAGAGACTATGGTATAATTCAGGATGAAGTGCCCATCTACTGTGACTCCACCAGTGCTATTGCTATAACTCAGAATCCAGTTCTCCATACGAGATGCAAGCACGTGGATATTCGACACCACTTCATCAGAGACCATGTCGAGAAGAAGGATATCACAATGGAGAAAATCCATACTAACAAGCAAAGGGTAGATATACTGACAAAACCACTAGCTGAGAACAGATTCAGAGAATTATCAGTTGAGCTAGGTCTACTGGATCCTACTGAATCGTGTCAGTAGAACACAACAATTGGTATCAGTAGAAGCCAACCACTGATATACCAACAATTGGTATCAAGTGTAAGTGATCAGTATGACAGGTCAAAGACTCAGTACAATGATTCAGTCGGGAGAATCAAACTGTACACAGTAAGGGGGAATGTGGTCATCAGCACATCAACTGTCTTCCTAAGTCTAAACGGTAATCAGCTGATCGTAAAATCAGCTGAAGAGGTTTGCGTAGTCTTAATCTTATCAGAAGCATGCTCGCATTTATTATCTCAGTCGCTTGCACTCAGTAGTTAATGAGCATTTATTTCCCGCCATTAATTCTAAAGGATAAGTCAGTAGGAAACCGTTCTCATTTAAAATGACTTAGTCTTTAATGCTGCCTACAGCGCATTTAATGCATGTCTTTTCACTTACCTTAACTGCGCATAATCCTACGTGGGTCTATGGTAGAGGCGGCTTGTGTAATCATTCCTCTTATATCATCAAATCCCAGCCGTCAATTAAAATGAAAGATTAAACCCTAGCCATCCGATCTTAACAACTTGATACGCATAATCATATAAGATCTTTCATCTTCTACCTCTGTCTTACTTCTCGCCATTCTCGATACTTAGAGCTTTCTTCTGCAATTCAGTTCTTCAAGTTAACTGCTCTGCATCTGCTTATTTCAAAGCTCTAAATCTTTCGGTAATGTACTAAACCGTGCTTAAAAACTCATACTAACTTACTCTATTTTCAAGTGCTAACGAGTTTTTCGCAGATTATCATGGCGACGTTTCAGACACCCACCAACATAGACGAGATCATTCTCTCTCGAATTTAGTTCGAACCCACTATGGCGCTACGGCAAGTCGACATTTCGTATCTGGAGCCAGTATTCGATGCTCTAGAAGAATCTAGCTTAGGGCTGCTTGTCTCGAAGCAACCTAGAGCGTATTTACCCAGACAAGTGGCGGAGGTTTACTATAACTGGCGGACTCTAGATACAGGAGCAGAGGTCTCCAGATTCGCGTTCATGAAGGAGGTTGATTCATTGTCGTGGGACGTGAGTGAACACGAGTTCAACATCAGAGATGCTCTCGAACTAGCTTTTGATCTGACAAACGATGGAATCTCTCCTATCGGATATAAGGAGAAGGAGATCAATTCTTATGTCCAGAAATTCTGTGGAAAAAGGGACATAACTTTCAAGACAAACGACCTGTAGAAGAATCAGTTGTTGCCACAATACCGAGGGCTCGCGTACATTGTGTCTCACATCCTCACGAGCTCAGCCGGTTCTTATGATCAACTTTCCAAGCCCCACATTCAGCTGATGATGATTATAGATGATGGAGTCAGAGTGAACTGGACTGACTATTACTTAGTCGAGCTCAAATCTCAGGCTCAAAAGTTCACAGCCCTACCCACTGGAGATAGGAGGCTAATTAGTGTGGGTAAGCTGCTGTATGGGACAAAGATGTCCATACTGATCGAGCAGTGAGTCTCGAGGAGTTCAGCTTTTGCTGACTCCAGGTATTTCGACAGCAAGCTCGTGAAATTCAAGATGAGAGCCGCTGCTGAGAAATCAATCGGGCGAGGGCCACCTCATTAGAAAAGAGATGCTTCAGACTTGCCCCCTCGCGCCGAACTGCCTAAGAGGAAGAGGCTCCGTAAGCCTGGACCTGCTAAGGTACCAGCAAAACCTGCCTCTCCTCCACCCACTCAGGAGGATCCTCCCCTGGACACAGATACAGGCATAGAGGGTGCCATGCTGAAAGATAAGGTTCAGCGGATCAGCTCCCTCCGAGACTCGGCCTCGACATTGCCAGATCGACTGAAGAAGTCTCGTCTGAGTGGACCACATTGCACTCCACCCGTCTCCGTGCTACTGGAGAAATACATGCTCAGATTCCTGAGATAGCTGAGCATCCAGACTTGGTGGACATTGCTATCAGGGCAAGGACACGAATCTTGCGGAGATTCCTCAGCTGGGACATACTTGAAGATATTATCAGATCTCAGTCAGCTCTGTCCCTACTTACTGAGGAGCAATCTTTACAGTCAGCAATAGGGTTCGGGGAACTAGCTGACTTAGCTTCTCTGGAGGATCTGCGTGCTGCTATGCTATACCTTCTCAGCTTAAGATTCGGAGCACCAGACCACAGCCCTTCGCCTCCATCTCATCATGGAAATAATGATAATAATGATAATGATGATGATGATCAGGCTACACCCAAGGAAGCAGATTTAGGAGGATCTGCTGAGGGTAACACTCCCCGCGAAAAGGGCCGCTCACCACTACCCTCCACATCAGGTGAAGCCCCTGTTGCCTCGAAGCCGAGTCGAGCGCAACAACTCGTGACATCTGAGCAGAGGCTCGGAACCAGCAGTTATCAGATCAAGCCAATCAGTTCCGTGTCCTCTAAGTCGGTAAACAGAGCTATCAGGAGACAGGGAGACAAAAATCGTGTCCTTGCAAAAGACGTACACCTCAAATGGGCTCAGTACACCAAAGACCAGACTGAGGGCGTCAACCGACTTGCCGACGGGGTTAGTAAGGTCTCAGCTCCTACTCAAATCAATATCAAGGAGATAGTCGAGGCCGCCCTCGAAGCTCAGAAGGCGGACTTAGCCGCTCAGAGTCAGCAGCTCCTTATCTCTCAGCAGAAATCTTTCTCTGAGCAGCTGACTCAGGGTCTTGCGGCAGTCCAAGCCACAATGGATGAGAGGAACAGAGTGGCCACCTCCAGTATTCAATCTGCCATCAAACAACAGGCTGAGGCCCTGAAGCTCATCCAGAAAGCGATCACAAAATCTCATGATCAATCTCTGCTGAAACTCCGACAGGAGTCAGCCGCTCAACTCCGAAGATTCAGAGATGATCAGGAAACAAAATGGGACAGATACTGCGATGCAGTCTAGGATTTCGAATCCACCGCCAACCATATCAAAAATCTTGTCTTTAATCTGGATAAGGAAGTCACAGCCATCCGCACTCGCCTCTCCCGGGCTGATGATGCCAAAAAGGGGGAAGAGGTTGAGGAAGAAGCCAAGGTACATGAACAGGCTGAGGCAGAGCAGAATGTGGTGGAGAACGTCTCAGAAGTCCAAGAGACTAGCAAGGGGAAGCTAATCAGAAAGAAGGTTCAGCTACTCAGGCTGGAACCAGTTCAGTAGTACCTCTCCTCCAACTTGTCCCAGTCCCTGAAGTCCAAGTCCAACCTACTGCGACTGAGCCATCAGCTGTTACAACTGCTCAACTCATTGAAGACATTGCTCAGTTTGTGGATGCAGAGGATGAGCCACTGCCACTGCAAAGGACGGGGAAGGAGATCACAACTGAAGTCACTCCTCCATCTTCCCCGTCGCCTAAATTCAAATCAAAAGCGGAGCAGGAGGCGTATGATCAAGAAGTTGCTCCGAAGCTTCAAGATCAACTGGATCAGGAACATCAGATTGAGGAAGTGAAAAAGGCTAAGAAGCCTAGAAAACTAACTGGCAAGATCGCCAAAGGAAAGGCTAAGCAGATACTGGATGAACAGCAGAAGAAAGCTCAAGACGAGCTAGCCAAAGCATCCACTCCTGAAGTCCAGTCCCTAGCTCAGAGTTCTTATTTTCCTACTCTATCACCTGAGCAAGAGGCCGAGGACAAAGCCATCTGGGAAGCCACGCTGAAGGGACTAAATCTCCGAAGAGGAGATGCTAGATCAGCGGCTCTCAGAGAGAAGAAAAGATTGGATGACCTAGCTAAGATCATTCAAATGACAGATAAGATAGCAGTGAGCCAACTGTAGACTGGAAGAGGCAAATCCCAAGGTCCTACAGGAAAGGGGCGCTCAGAGCACCTTACATCAAGAAGGCTCCTATTCCTCATATAGATAAGTGGGTGCCAGTCGAACTAAACGAGCATTGGGAGGAACTTAAAGCAGATTTTATCAAGGGATATTACGTATGGGGCTTCTATCCTTCTGATAGACCAGCTGATCAACTTTTCGATGAGTTTATTTGTCGATTCAATGCAGAACTCAGAGATCAGCTCCGTCAGATTATGGAAAAGGAGAAGATACCCTTCAAAGCTCCAAACTTCAGACGCATCCCTCCTCCCATAACTACTCGCGGGGTGCTATGCACGAAAGAGATTGAAGATGAGATCGAAGCAGCTGCTTACCATCTTGTCCTAAGTATCCATCAGCCTGCGGATCACGAGGAAGTCCAGATTCTGCGTGCAAGAATCTACAAGTATTATTGTCTGGACCCTCCAGCTGACAAGTCTGCAGACTTCAAGAACAAGACCAAGAGATTCAGACGTCAGCAGTGATCTTCTCTTCTTCATTCCTTTGTAATAGAGATAGGAACCACATAATCTTCATCTCATATATACCAGTTCCTATTTCTAGCCAGACAATTACTCATTGTCTTACGGCTTTTGGTTGTGTTTTCGCTATCACAACTGATCACTGAAGTGATCTGACACACACTCACACATAACCATTCTCTGATTTTGCCCTTCTTAACTGCTGATCTCGTTGAAGTTAACTGATTCAGTTTACTGAAGTCTATCTATGTCATTAGTTTACTATCCTCTCTTTAAATTTCATAGAAGTTTTTAGAGATTGTGTTTTAGAGGTTTTGGCATCATCAATTAGGGGGAAATTGTTGGGTTATGAGTTAGTAGATGATACTCAGCATGTTATCGGGTTAAAATAATATTGGGGGAAATCATAGTAGTACTATGGAATTGAAGATCCCAAAACCCAGCTGATATCAGTAGTGTAGTGTCTCGATAGGATTAGCTGATGTATAGGTTAGACTTTTTGTATTTGTTTATCTTTTCGTCTAAGTCCTGTACGGGGTAAATTGTTGGATTGATCTTCTGTCGAAGTTACTCTCAAGAACCCCACGTCATCAGTATAATCGCTTGCATTCTTCAGTCAGTAGCTAATCTTTACCTTCAGTAGAAGACAGCTCATCAACTGATAAACATTAGCAGAAGAACCCAATGCAAAGCTCAGTACCTTCGCAGTCATTAGCTGACCCACCAAAGCCATATCCTTTGTCAGCAGACTCAGACGAAGAAGACAGAGACTGTCCTAAGTCTACTGTATCCGACAGAAAACAACCCAGTCGTAAAAGTCATTTCGAAGTTCAGCAGAAGATCATACGAGGTTGAAGAATAGTCAACTCTGACCACTGACACATTCTCACCTACCACAAACCTCGACCAATGAGAAGCCGACAACGCTTTATCTGCTCTGACCAACTAAAGCTGCTCTCATGTACAGTGTCCAACAACTCTGTTGCAACAATTTAAAAATATGGCCGTTTTCTTTGAAAGCTTGTGACACGTGGCATCGTCTTCTCCAACGGACATATGCCTGCTCACAACTATAAATAGAGAAGAAAACCGAGCTCCACGCACGGGATACACAAGGGAAAAATGCTCAAGCTCAAGAACAAACTCTAGCAAACTTAAAGACCATTCCAGCGAAGAACTTTCCTTCATAGAATATTTCTAGTTCTTGTCTCTAGAGTTATTTAGATCCCTTCTTCTCTAGCTAAGCTCATTGCAAAATCTATAGGTTAGAAATTTCGAAGGAGTTCACTTTATGTGAATTATTCTTATTGTAAGAACTCCTTCTTAGTTGGAGATTATCCCCTCCCCTTCAAACTTAGGTTTGAATTGTAAAGTCGCTAAGGACTATAACTTAGAAGGGTCTGTCCAGTGCACAGATTCCTTGCTGAGGCTTGCTTAGATAAATCAACAAGTTCTCCTGTTTCATCAGGACCGTGGACGTAGGATCTTGCGTATCCGAACCACGTTAAATTGCTTGTGTTATTTACTGTTTTATTGCGTTGCATACAAACTGATTAAAAAAATCATATCTTTGCATAAAACGTATTTTCAAAGCGCACCAGCCAAAAGACTTTAACTTGCGAAAACGCATTTTCAAACTGAGACGAATCTCCGGGCCCTACACTCTTATCCGCACAACGTATCCGACTGAGTTTCAAGTACTGACTAAAGTCAGTAGGAGAGCTCAGTAGTTGGCACACTTCTCACCCGTGATCGAAGGTTACTATCTGGCACTGTTCATTAGTCGCAACCTACAGCTCAGCTGTCCTTCACGTTCTGAGAAAAGAAACTGTGATCAGCTGTATTCACCCCCCGCCCCCCCTCTACACCTGACTATTGTCTCCGAACCAACATCTTGTAAGAGTTCTGAGGTATTTGAAATACACTCTTAACTTTGGACTGCACTACTCGAGACATTCCCCAGTACTTGAAGGGGTACTGTGATGCGAATTGGATATCCGACACTAAAGACTCGTTGTCTACTAGTGGTTATGTGTTCACTATAGGGGGAGGAGTTATGTCATGGAGATCCATGAAACAGACGTGCATAGCTCGATCCACCATGGAATCTGAATTTATTACTTTAGATAAAGCCGGTGAGGAGGTCGAATGGCTACGTAATTTTCTTAAAGATATTCCATGTTGGACGAAACCCGTGCCACCTGTGATGATTCACTGTGATAGCCAAGCAGCTATTGGTAGGGCCATGAGTGGGTTGTATAATGGTAAGTCGAGATATATTCGTCGTCCACATAATACCGTAAGACATTTGATCACGAGTGGGGTTATCTCTGTAGACTATGTCAAGTCTATAGATAAACCTAGCGGATCCGCTTACTAAGAGTTTGAATCGAGATCAAATATATAAGCTCGTAGAGGGAATGAGAGTTAAATCCACAAATTAAAGACGATTATAGTGGATACCCAACCTTCTAGATTGGAGATCCCATGAACTTGGTTCAATGGGAAAACTAAGCTATATGAGTCTGTTGATACCACACTCAATTAGTCTATTCCCTAAAAGAGCTCGAGAGTGTTGGTGACCTGTCAAGTGGTGAGGTTAAGTCTTTGACTTCTAATGATTCTTGGATACCTTGAGAAGGTGGAGTATGACAGGATACTCGAGTAAGAATCACCTATGTAAGTGAGAAGTGAGGGCCGCTTCTATGTAACACTTATGAATCCAAAGAGGTTGTCCATGGCCTGTAAAGGACACAAACGTGAGAACGGACGAGGTTGAGACTCTATAGCGTTAGTGCTATTGTCTTAGTATACACCATGGAGGAATAGTTCAAGGCCATGTGTCCACTAATCCGCCGGTATGCTCGATAGCACTGACTAAAGAAGGTTCAAGGTCACAAGCCACCTACCCTGATGCTTTATTGTCTCTTGAGGACAGAGCTGTGTGTCTGCATGCATGCATTTGGCTATTTCCACTCATGTGGGGGATTGTTGGAAAAATCAGTAATAGTGTTGAAAAAATCGGTAATAGGGTTGGAAAAATTGGTAATAGTATATATATATATTCAGTCTGTTTAATCGTCTTTTCGAGCCTCGATATTTATCCGATTTATGAATTGAGATATATGACGCCGATCTACGTTTCGAGTAGATAATTATAGTGTGCTTAATTTCTCGATTCCATTTTTCGGTGAGTGAGAAATAGTGACTCGAAGTTTGGGGGACAAAACTAATATGTTACCTAAAGTGGAGAAACTTACCTAATTCGGGTTTTGGAGAGTTATTACATTAATCAATGTCCCACATTGATTAATGTGTAATGTTTTGTGTGGTATTTAAGTCTCTACCATTTAGTAGGAGATAACAAAGTGACATGTGGTGAGCTTGGGCCACACATGCTCATGTGCGCGAGCCTTTTTGCCGACCGCCTCACACGCCTCGCCGCACCGCGCCCGTGCCTGTGCCCAGCCCCGGCTCCGGCTCCGGCTCCGACTCCGATTCTGGTCCGTGTCCTTGGACTTGGACTTGGACTTGGATTTTGGATCTTGGTCCTTTGGGTGGTCCGTGGGCTTGTCCGTCGGGCTTGACAGTTGGGCTTCGATTATTAGGCTCGGTGGGCTACTTGTGAGCTGGCCCGATCATTGGTGTAGTGCTCCTGCTACACGGGATTGCTCTCCTTGGTGTTGTGCACCTGCCACACCTAAAACTATTCTTTTAGAAGTATCTGGAAAGAGACACTTCAAGTGGCTTCAACTCTTTACTTTCCATTTGCCCCAATTAAATGTTCTGCAACCTTTCACCTGAGCTGGAACAGCCTATAAATAGGCAGGTCTTCATTCCATTTCAACACATCTGCATCTTAGCTCTAGTTGTCCTGCAACTCCTGTCCTCGCCGGAAAGTCCAGTTCGCCGAAGCTCGAAGATCTTGCGGTGCTGCAATCCTCGAGACGTCGTCGTTTTATCTTTGGGGACGATACGCCGTAAACCAAGAGCACTACCGGGGCGTATTTCGTCTTGCGGATAGAGGCTATCCTCGACTCGACGAAGTTTTCTTTTAGACATTTTTGTTTGTTTCTTTTTCCGACTTACCGGTTTACTTTATAATAGCAACTTGTATTCAACAATTTCTTTATGCTAGTGGGTTGTGGTATTGGAACCTGTGAAGTTACATGTAATTGGTTATTTTGACTCCCTATTTTTATCTCTGTCCCATTCAAGAAGTTCTGAACAAATTTCTGATTTTTTGAACTTATTGTTCCATACTACAATATGCTCATATTTTTGATACTACATGGAAGGATAATTAATATCTCATCCGTTGTTGGTCTTGTTGGAAATGTTGGATAAGCCAACTACAGTGCTGCAAAAGCAGGGGTGATTGGACTAACAAAGTCAGTTGCCAATGAGTAGGAAACATATTTCTACACTGCTTTGCTTTATGACATACCTTACATGCGACCGATTGTTGCTGAACTTTACAACTTCAGGCTACCTTCAAAGCTGGAATATTTCTACAATGCCGATTGTTGTTGAGGAACAACAGCTAAAATTGACTGACCAACAAAGGATAAATGAGTAGAAGTAACCCTCAGCTGGTCCTGATCTTGCTCATGTTACAGGCCCAACTAACTGTGGGTAATGGATAATGCAACAAAATTTAAACCAAGGAGAAATTGCATCGACTTTTCACTCTCATGAATAGAACTAATAATTTCTCCTGAGGCATATACACAACTAGGAGGAGGAACCAATAAATCAGGTTCATCCCAAGAGCATTCAAATTATTATAGTACATCATAATAGATTGAGTTCCTTGAACAAAGCTAGCTAGATAATTTTTCAATTTGAAAATCTTTGGACTATTACAATAATCAAAACGTTGACGCAAATTAGGCCAAAGTTGATGAGAAGTTTCCTTAAGGATGAAGGATTTAGAAATATCCGTAGAAATGCAATTCATGATCCAAGGAAAACCATGAAATCAGCTTGGACCCAGGAATTGTAACTATCATCATCTATAGGAGGTTGAGAAATAATACCATCAATGAACGACAACTTGTTACGACCTCTAAGAGCAGGGTGTACGGCGTGACTCCATGCATAGAATTTAGATCCAGTAAACGTTGCACTCACCAGCTTCAAGCCAGAGTGATCGTATGGATTCAAAAATAAACGTCATTGATCTAAGTATATGAATCTATTACCAGTAGGCGTACGAGCATTAGTAGCCATAGAAGTAGATTTGTCATGAGAGCACAAAGAAGAGTAGGAATTCCACATAAAGGAGGAAGATCGTCGTGTTCTTCACGAACTAGGTGTATGAGCATTAGTAGCCATGCAATTCGATGCTTCTTTGGCATCCATGTGCATCTGATACCATGTTATAATATGAAATCTTAGATAAATCCCTATGGATTTATCTAAGGTATCATAGAAACGAGCATCAAAGGTTACTCTATTATAATTATCACAAAATTGACTAACATAAAGGAGATGATGCTGAAGTCCTTCAATATAAGATACCCTTGGAACTGTGACAGTTTCAATGTCGGTGTGTTGTATCCCCTTGTGCAGTCTTTTACATTGTCTCCAAATTAAATTTTGGGTCATTCTTCACAAACATAATTTTCCAGTAGATTCCTCTTGCATGTCATATACCTTGAGCATCTGTTGTCCACATATCAGGATACTTATGCACGTGCAAAATAGAATTACGTTCAGATAACCTTTATTTTATGTTTGAGTGCTTAGATGTTAGTTGGTTTTGGAACCCAAATCTGTTTGATAACCCTAATGGTTTCACACAACTTCATCCCTCTGACGTCAACATACTTCACTGCTGAAACAGGAAATGCTGGTTTCTTTGATCTCTGAGGTTCAGGAGTCCTACTTGTCACACTCCAATTCCCTAGGGAACGCATTAAAGTCGGGGTGTGATTGAGGTTGGAGAAAAGAAGCGAAAAGAAAGGATAAATAAGTAAATTGAAATATATTACATAAAGAACGGTTAATTAAAAGAACACCTTGCAAAGAAGATGGAATATACCAAAGCAAATATAATTCAACAAATAGTATTTACGGGTTTATAATATGACTAGTCATAGACCAAGCCATAGCAAACTGGTAACAAAAGAGTAAGAGTGCATCAAAAGTCTCATCAACTATATACAAGGCCAACTTCAGTGGGATCATCAAAAGAAAACGAGCTAAAACGGAAGCTATGATTATATACATCAAAAACTGTTACCTCAACTCCGCCTGTCTTCACTAGCCACTCAACTTGAAAACATTTGAAAATATTTGGGGATGAACACTATTGTACTCACTGGCTAAAACAATTGATAAGTATTTCACAATAAGTTTATCCACTCATAAATCGTATGACTTGGAAGGTTTAAAAACAAAAGCCACTTCCAAACATACAAATATTCATTTCTCTGTGTGTGCGCGCTGTCACGTTCTACGGTTACTCTTACTCTATTCCCCTTGCTCTCGGACTTTGGGCTACAACCCAGTGAGTCCCCTAAACATCTGATCTTGGGTCTTGACTCAGATATCCCAACTGTTAGACTTAAAGCCGAAGCTCATAGGTCCTCTCCAACTGGTTAGTACACAATGAAGATCAACCCATTATATTACTAACAAACGTGCACACAATTCTCAACTAGCGTGTTAGGTCAGACAAGAACTTCGATCGATTAAATTCAGAGCATTAAACTTGTAGAACGCACAAAAACATCTTTCATGGATAAACAAACATTTTATAAAGTTTAATAACTCAAAATAGTATTAGATAGTAAAAATCCACCTTGCTTTTCTGCTGATAACAATAATATAGCTTCTCCACCAAAGTAGGGTGTTACTTCTTTCTTTCAATATCTCCTACAAGAAGAATCCTACATTTAGTTGTAATTCAAACCTTTATTCCTCGGTAATCTAACAACTTTCGAGTCCTAATTCACAACACCCGTCTTTAAAAAATATTTTAAATAAAGCAGTAACTTTGACTTAAAGAACCAATAATACCCTAAGTTTGATCTTCATCCACGTATACATATATAGATGCAAGAATTATGCAAGTATAAACATCCTAAGACAACCTTTATAATATATGATACTTAAGAGTATTCATGCTTTATATGGTACTTATAGTTTTTAACTAGTACTTCAACTCATCCAACACCTACGTTTTATTAATTTAAGTGAATCAAATTGTTATTTCTAATATGCAGAGCTATTACTCTTCCATTTATTTGATACTAATTACTCTAGTTATATGATCTGGCAACTCAGTTAAGAAGAATATAGTGAATTATGAATTCTTGAAAGTTATAATACAAACCACGTACTAAATACAGGGTGGTATTTCATAATTGGTGCATGGAATAGTTTCTGTATCATTATTTTTAAAGATAATATTTTCCTTATGTATATGTAATGGATTCAGGCTTAATCTAATTCCTTGTCATCTATTAATCTTCTAGCTCTGGTCAGTTTATACATATATATGTTTGTGTACTAATTAGTTTGGTTATTATCCTCAGAAATGTCGTATTTCAAAAGAAAATTTTAACCAACCAATTACATGACCCTTATGATTTACGATAAACTATTCCGCTAGATAACTAATTAAGATAAACAGGCCTTAGTCCATACACTCCTCTGCTATGATAATTAAAGTAAAAACATCTTAAACTTCTAAACACTTGAAATCCTTAATAATTCTTTTAGTTATTATTATCACAGTCTAGAGAATTCGACAACCTCACGAGTCACAGATGAATTTAGTGTAATACTAAAATATTCATTGACTTATTAAATCTTCATAGCTATTCTAAGAACCCCCGACAATTTAATAAAGCTCCATCTGTTTCTTCTTATTTGGCAACCTTAAAATAATCAGAAATCATGTAGAACTAATTCAATTTACCACAGAAAAGAATTCAACCATCCTCGTAAACCATTGAGATTATTATCCAACCAATTTAATAGAAGATGAGTTCTACCTTATTCGAAGTAGAAGTCACAGGGGTTAGAGTAGAAAGTGTGGGATGGTATTTGCTGGGAAAATAAATTCAATTTGCACAGAATAACTGTTTATAAGATGGTGACTAAAAAAAAAGAAAAAGAGGGGTAGGCTAGATTAGTCACCTAGTCTAGGTGTGCCTTATGTTTATACGTATTTAATTGGAGCCCGGCGGTGAAATATCCATCTGGAAAAAGACAAACACATTTATACTCAAATCTTATATTTAACTTCACTATATACCCAAGAAGACGAAAATACCCATACTATGGGATGGTCCGATCACGGTGAACAGAGGGCCCGATCACGGTCCGACCGGTCGGACACATCCGACCAGAGGGGGCCGATCACTACTCTAAAAGTGGATAGTGGGGTATGATCGGTCACTACTCTAAAAGTGGCCCGATCACTACTCTAAAGTGGGCCGATCACTATCAGGCCATGATCGGTCATGTCCGACCGGTCGGACACATCCGACATAGTCCGATCACGGTCCGATCATGGCCTGACACTTTTAGGTGAGAGAAGTGAAAAAGTGGGGGTATTTTAGTAAATTTGGGTATATAGTGGATAGTTTTTATAAAGTTGGGTAATTTTGTATTTGATATAGTCAAATAGGGTATATTGATATATTGCTACTATTTAATTACCTTACTACCAAGTTTTCTTATCCCCCTTTTAAGAAGTCAAGTAGAAAAACTTGTTCGCTAATTTATTGATACACAACAAGTGTACGGGTGCAATTGCAGATAGAGAAGCAAGGTTGATCCCGCTGAGATAAATTAAACTAGTGAATACTAATTAATATTGTTATCCTCTATTTAGACTACGAAAATTAATAAGTTAAACATAAAAACATGCAATTTAAATAACCAAATAAATGAACTTAGAAGAAAATATGAGGAAGCTTATTCTAGGGATTCGATTTGAGTAGACGATTTACCAAACTTCACTTTAGCCAATCAATTACTAACAAGACTTATTCTCTCATAAGACGATCACAAATTAGCCTAAGTAACCTTTTGGGCGTACCTAGACCGTAGATAACATGCTCGTAAAATTATCTCCAAGTAATTACTAGTCTGTTACTCCTAAAAGCTTCTAAGATCTATTGTTCTCACATTAACATCAAATGTTTTGGTCGTTGAATAATTAACATGTCATGTGTTCTAGATCAAACATTTAATTCTCCTATCTCGAATCTCAAATTAACACATCAAATTATGCTCAATTGGTGGCCATCAATCAAACAAGCATTGAAACCATGAACACAAGAAAGAGGAACAAATAGCGTAATTGATTGCAAAAGATCTGTAGTTAAATCATCCACCTACTTTTTAACCCTAAAACAAAAAGATTTAGCTACTCATGGATAAAGTAACAAAACCAGCAAAATCACAAAAATTCATGTTCGTAAGCTAAAGAAAGCGTAGAAAAAAAAAGTTTTGATTGTGTTGAACTTGAATTTTTTATCTTCTTCCTTCCTCTCTTCTCTTCAAGAGCTCTCCCAAAAACATGCAGGATTTTAAAAGTAAATTATGAGAAAAGATGTGTTTAGCGGCGCTCCTTAGGGTATTTATAGCTTCCAAATCTTAGTCATAAGTAAGGGCTTTTATGTAATTCTCGCAGAATTACCGCGTCGGGGTAGTAGACGGTTCTCTTTATTCATGTTGTAACGCCCCGGGCACGCGGCTACGTCCGGGGTCACGCCCCGCTTCCTTCAAACCCTTCTATGATGACCCTCACGCAACTGCATCGGGATCCTCACAGTTTACAAGTCCAACTTCTTTTGACTCGTTCTCACTCGTTTTAACTCCAAGTTTCGAGCCGTTTTCACCCATTTACTCGTATTGAGCTGTACTTCGACTTCATCATGCTCAAAAACCATGATTTTTATCAATTTCTCTACAATTTCAACAAAAGGCAAACAAGTATCACATTCTACAAAAATTAAGCAAATTCAACCCAAATACTTGTTCCTAAACATGATTTTCCATTTAAAATCGACATCAAAACACGCTACGAACGAGGAAAAAATCCATGTTTGTCAGTCGGCAACTATATTTATATGTATATATGCATATCTATTACTATGTCTGTATGTATATGTATTATCAATTATTATTTCCTTTTGCATCAATACGAATTTATTAATCATGACTTAGTTATCACCTTATTTCAATAATGAGACCGAGCATGCACTAGTTTGTACAATATCGTAAGTTCATTCTCTCTAGATAACTATAATATACACCTACTTGCATATATTTACAAAAAAGTCCTAATAACGTGAAAAAGCAAACACTCCATGCAACTGCCTATTAATTCATATCAAGTTTAAGTAAAATACCCATTCTAAAAGATCCTATTCATTCATATCAAGTTTAAGTAAAATACCCATTTTAAAAGATCCAATTTTTGTTGAAATTAAAGGAATTTTTTGCGGGGTGTGAATCTTCTTGGTAAGGATCAAAATATTCTTAAACCATTTAGGAAAATTAGGGATATCACACTGTTCTTCTTTGGTTTTTTGACTTTTCTTGACTATTTACTTATAATGGTAAGGTCCATGCTGGGTTGGATGTGTTAGACATGGTTGTCTATATTTTCCAGCCCATCTAGTTCTTCTAACCTTTCCCCCTTGCTTTCACTGGGGAGTTCTTGGACTAGATCTTCTGGACTTCTTCTGATAGTTGAGTTGAGGTGCAATAGCCTTCTGTTTGTTCCGAGCTAGGGGATTTTATGATTCTCCAAACTATTTCCCTTGAACACATTATCAGACATTTTTGATACCGAGACTCCTTGTACTGAAGTAGATGCTTCATGTGTATGTATATTCAAGTCCTTCCTTTGAGAACTTTGGGTTGTTGTTTGTCAGTATCGTTTCCAGCTTCTTCTGAGCTCCAAGATACTACTCTATCATTAGCGTTCTCCAGACCTCATCAGTCTTTCTAAGTGCTTCATACTCAGTTTTCATAACTGAGAGCCTCTGATTCAGATTACCGATCGCAATATCTTTTTCAGTAGTGTCCTTGGTTAGTACTGATATTTGACCTTCTTGTTATTGAGACTTCGTCATCAGAGATTGAATCTCTTCCTTTAATCTCACAACAAATCCTTCAGACTCAGTAAGGCCTTGACTCTCATAAGAAAGACTGTGATTATCAGCTTTCAGGATGTCCATCTCTTGAATGGTTTTGTTGAACAACATGCTCATCTGGATTTAATTTATTTTTCAAGTAGATCTTCATAGGCTAGAATCACATATATAGGTTCATCTGCAGTAGAGCATGTGTGTTGTGTGTGTTGTGAAGAGGGGTTAACATTTGGTTGAGAATTTACCTCAGCGTCTTCTCTTGCCATAAGGCTAGCTCTTCATTGGAAGAGTCTATGAATAGCTCTTCTGTTGGTCCCGAGTGTACGGTCAGGTGTAGAGGGGGGGGGTGAATACACCTGATTCGATTTCTCAATTTCGAACTTGAACAGTCCTATTCAGGATGGTGTCTGCATGCAGCAGTCAAGCTGCACTGCACAAGCTGTTCGAATCGAGTAAAAGGCTAAAAGAGTACCGACTCGACCGAGATCTCGCTAACCGACTAGGTCGAATTCCGTATCGTTCGATGAGAGTTCGGTGTGCGGAATTGTGTAGGCCCAAATCAATTTTTGTGAGAAAACGTTTTAAGTCTCGGTTCGGTAGATTTAAAAGTTCGATATCTTTGAGACAGTTGATTGATTTAAATATGATATTCAGTAAGAATAGTAAAATCAATGCAAGCGTTAAGAAAGCGAAGAGACACAGGATTTTTAAAGTGGTTCGGATATCGCTCAAATCCTACGTCCACTGTCCCGAATGATCGGGAGGCTATTTATTATCCCGAGTTAGTCTCGGTCGGCTTGCACACTTGGGCAAAGCCGCGTCTTGGTTTTTATATCGATCCAAGTCTCGCTTACAACACTATCAAACTTAAAGTGTTTGACAAACTTCTCCAACGGTGAAGGAGTCCTTATACAATAAGGATTGGGTTCAAATGTGAACTCCTTCGTCTAAGCTATGGATATAACAAGTGAGCTTAGGGTTAGAGGGATAAGGAACGAGAATGTAGCTATCTAGAGCGACGAACACTGAGGATTTAGCTATAGGTTCGTGTCAATCGCTTGGATGCTAGAAGCTTATGTCGGTTCGACTTGGTTCCTTTTGAATTGGATGTAGTCTTTCGCCGGAGATAACTCGGTTGTTTCTTGCGGAGGACTTAGTCGTTAATTTCGCACGTTTGAATGCTTTCTCGTGTTCTAGGCGCGCATTCTCTTCTAAATCTTGAATGATCCCTCTATTTATAGAGCGAGAGATTGAAATAGATCCGTTGGAGACGATCTTCTTCTCTCTCTCTCTTTTTGGTAGCAAACGGCTCTTTTGGTGTAGGTAACGGTGTACTTTCCCACCTTTTTAGGTAAAAGGTTGATTGCAGCCTTTAGCGGTGAGAAGACACGTGTATGTTTGTCATTCGTTGAGGTGAATGAAGTGGTTGAGACAAGACAAACTTCGAGACGCATCGAAGCCGACTTCTCTCTTCCTCGTACATGACAATGCCGATTTTCTTTCAAAAGATTCTCGACAGTCCCGAAGACTATCTCGCCGTTGCTTGAGTTCGACCTTGTATTCGGTAGATAGACTCGCCGAGATAAATCTACCGAGGATCGGCTCCGAGTCGGTGAACTACTCCTCGCGAGTTCGGTTCAACCGACTCTCTCGCATATCTTGCTCCTCGCTCGAGTCCAATATCACCGAGTCTTTCAAGATATCGCTCCTCGCTGAGTCCAATATCCCGAGTCTTTCGGTATATCGCTCCCGCTGAGTCCAGGTATCACCGAGTCTTCATGACCGGTGCCGAGGCAAATAAGCTACCGAGCGCCTTGACCGAGAGCAGAGTGTCTACCGAGTCCGAAACCTCGGAGACAAATACAAATACAAAGGAATGGTTCACCAATCGAGATAGGGTTTTGGGATCTTCAAATCTTCTCAACGAGTTCGGAGCACGAGGCTACCGAGCCCGATTTAGTATGGAAGATAAGAGTCATTTCCCACAAGTATGGTCATGCTGAGGATTGAATCATCACCCAACATCTTCTTTAGCTAAGCCATCAGATAATTCCTGTCTATGTATGGTTGTCACTTTTTTGTACGTGTTTGCCGCTCTGTTTTCTCTTTAGCAGATAGCTCTAGGCACTCGTACTGATGGTGACCCGATTTCTTCCAGTTGTAATAGGTGGAGTTTATGCCTTCTCTTTTATCAGTATCCTTTGATTGTGTTGCAGATTCCTCCTTGTTCGTGTATTAAGATTTGTTATTAGAATCTTTCTTGACAACTCTTTTCGACTTTCTGACTCTGTCTTTCTCCTTTTGATACTTCAGGGTTAATAATGTATATCGATCAACAAGACTCTAAATATTTTGATTTGATATTATAGTTGCTATTAAGTTGCAAGTTGTCAATGTTGGTATGCTGACAGATGCCTTGAATGCATGATCTACTAGAGTGCCAAGCAATAGCATTCGAGATTCTCTATGGGAGATCGAACTTGAACTCCTCGACCTTTAGTTCGAAAATACATGATCGGGAGAAACAATGTCAAGATCGAACGTCTTAAATAAGTAGTAAGAGAACTCCACTCTTTCTGTGGTAGTGCTCTGAGGATTTGCATATTCATCTATTTTTTTGTGAACATCCTCCCCAACCCTTTGATGATGGTGTCTATCAGATTAGTAAATTTGATATTTAGATCTTCAATTCTCTCTCCGGACATCATGGTGAACATTTTGAACTTCTGAAGCTCCAGCTCAAGCTTGTTGCCTTTGATGTTCTAAGTTCCCCTACTCAGAATTGCTAGAGCATCACATAATTCTTTTGTTTTCTTGCAATCTTGAATTTCCGAGATATGAGCTACTGAGTGTAATCAGTATGACATTGCATGGGATTCGGTCAAGATTATGAAGCTTCTTCTCTTCTGGTATAAAGGCCTCCTTATTCTTTGGGACTTTCTTTCCTCTTGCAGCTCAAGCATTAGTATCATTGTTCACACTATCAATCATAGGGACAATAGTTCCAATCTCCAGAACGTCAGTCATGCTCTCGTGGAGAGATGTCAAATGTGCTTCCCTCTGGACATGCCAAACTTCATGATTCTCTATTGAGGACATAGGCACCATCGTGATTCCCGACATGTTAGACATAGGGAGAATATAATGTATGAAAGAGAAATGATTTTGAAGTCAAAACGTTTCTAAGGATCTATACAAGTTGACTACTAGATCTCAAAACGATGATAAGAAGAACACAACTATGATACCAATTGTTTGCCCAAAGATAACTCTTCAGGTGACTCTATGTGTGTGTGTGTGGGGGGGGGGTTATGATACACCTGAGTCTAAGTTTTAATTAAACACGAAAGTCAGTCTTTGACTAAAGTCACTTAACGAAAGTCTAGTCATGATCACTGTAGAGATATCTATCCATCTGAGCAAATATTTCTTCAATTTCTGCATCTTGCTCTTGAGGCTTCTGAGGAGCTTGTTCTGATTCAGCAGGGGTACTAGATCTAGATTTGGATGTACCTTGCATTTCAGTATTCTTCTGCTGCTGCTCCTTTTCTTTTTCTCTGTCCTCTTCATCTGTTATGATGAGCTTTCTCGGAGGCGATCTAGCGGTTCTCTTTCCTCCTCCCGGATGGAGCTTTAGTCTTTCCTTTGGCGAGGCTTAGACTTTGGCTTGTTAGGCGCCTTCGGCTTCGCAATTTCTCGGCCGCCTTCTCATCCGCAGCTATTTGGGCTTCCTCCTCGCCGAGATATGTATCTTAATCTCTTTCTTTGGAGGGGTTGGAATTTTAAGCTTTTGTTTGCCCTTACCTTCTTGAACCGGTGGTGGAATGGGAGCTTCTTCTTCTTCGAGTCCTCTACCGCTCGTTCGGCGTACTCGGCAACTTCCTTAATAATGTCTTTGGGAGTCCGGGTTGTCCGAGTAGTCTGCTGGGGTCCTGAGCCACTTGGGCCGGTTTTAGCCGTGCTCGCAGCCGAAACACCACGGGCCTCACCCTTCGAGACCGAGTTTGAGGCGGCTTCTCGGTACTCTTCTTTCCTTCCCTTTTTCCTTCACTTTCCCCCTTTTTGGCATCATCAATGAGCACCGGGGTAGGGACTAGGACCGACTTCTTCGATTTTTGTAGGAGGTTGACGACTCATCGAGACGATCGTGGAGCTTAGTCGAGCCTCATGCAACTCGTTCCTCTCCATGGTAAGGTGTTCCTTGTGCGCTTGTGAGAGAGGTCATTTGCTTCCTTGAAGTCTTTCGGCTTCTCGGTGATCTTGTCTTCCAAGGCCGGTTGGATATTCTCGAGTCTTTGTTCGGTGGCCTCGGATTGTTCGGTGATAGCGTCGGTATGAGCCGGTTTAGAGGCCAAAAATTCATCCGGTAGCTTGGCTTGGCTCTCCCGAAAGATCTTGAGTTGAGCTTCGAATTTGACTTGCTGCCTGAGCCAACGCTTCGAAATAAGCGTGGAAACATCGGGGGCGGCCGATGAAGAGACGAGAGGACTTGACCCACGAATTTCTTTAGTCGTGGCTTGAGCATCTGCTTCCATGTCCTATGGATAGCCTTCGCAAGATCTCGATTTTTGATCCCTTGGGCGTTAAGGCTTTGGCCATCGATCGAGATCGCTTTGCGGTCCGGCTAGGCGCCGCTCGAAAGTCGGCTGCGGCAAGAAGAGCCGAGCGGGCTCTGCCGAGGACGAAGCACCGCCTTGGACTTCTCGGGACCAAGGATACCGAGAGGTGGGGCGGTTTCGGTATGGGTATCCTTGTCCTCCGGATGTCCCTCATCGGGCTTTCCGGGGCTCGAATCACTGGGTGGGTCGTCATGGTTCGACCCATCCGAGGGTCTTTGGGCCGGAGGCGTGCCGTCGATCATGAATCATGGCCGGCATTGCAGCCCTCGGATTGTCCATTGAGCTGAGGTCTTCGTGCTCGAATAGCCTATCTCCTCTCTCGGTCTCAATTCCTCTTCATGCGGCTGGCGACAGGAGTAGTGTAGGACAAGGCGCGTAGACGAGGCCACTCCCGATGTCGCAAGCAACATGTGGAGCCTTTCTTGTTTTGGCGATGAGCAACAAGTTTGAGTAGTCGGCAAGCTCCGAACTAGTTGTAGAATTTCTCGGGATGCTCTGGATATAATCACTGAAGCTTCCATCCCGATTGATTCACCTTCAGATGCAGTCTCAGACTCCAAGTCTATGTGTGAAGTCTGCTCTTCAGTTGGAGGGACTGAGCTGAGTGGAGGGACGAGAAGGGGGCTGTCCTAGGCGCCGAATATCCGCGCTCGAGCTGCGGAAGCATCCCCTTGGTCCCTTTCGGTGGAAACAATCTTTTCCATCGACCGAGTCTTCTCGGAAGACTCGGACTCATCAACCACAGGCCATGGGCTGAGTAGTCTTCTCAGGAGCCTGTTCAGCAGGCACTTGTGGAACCTCCTCAGTGGCTGGCACCTCAACGGCTTTCTTCAGTTTCTTTGCCGGTGCCTTAGGAGTTTTAGCGGGAGGGGTTCTTTTCTTTGTAGGCGTAGCCTGCTGAGACTTTGATTTTGGAGAGACTGCTGAGGGTCCCGACCCTATGCTCGAAGCGGCCTTGTCTTGTTGTGAAATCTGCCCTTCTTCACATTGAAGTACTCCTTGTCACTGTAGGTGATAGGCTCAGATCCACATAAATCTTCGATCATGATGGACAGTTTGAGTCCATACAGCAATTTGCCCTTTGCGCTCAGCGTGTTTGATGCTTTGTCGAACTTAGTAGCCTGAGCCATGAATTCTCGGAGAAAGAACTCCGTCCAATTTATCTGGGCTCGGTCGTATATGGCCATCATTATCTGAATCTTAGGCCTCGACACCTGGTCAAACGACCCTGCTTGGCTTGTCGGCAGGCTGCGTCACTATATAGGCAAGTGCCCCGAACCGAGGCAACATCTTTGTTCTTCGGAAAGGCAGCTCTGAATGTAGTGGGCTTTCCACAGAAGACGGTAAGGTATTCATCAACTTGGTCGTCTCTGTACCCGACTGTACTGGTCCCTTCGGAGGGCAGATCAAAACTCCGCTTCAAGGCATCCTTGATGGACATTTGCTTCAGCTCCATAGTGGCGTTTTGGATAGAATGGGCAACGAATCTCACCACTATATCTCCGGCACACGTTGTCCGAATTCAAGTACGGCTACGCAACCTGTCTCGGGAGGAAGAACGAAGGCCTCCCTAGACAGAAATTTCTCCGCCACGACTCGCGCAGAGCGAGAAGATCTCATCCATATACTCCAGATCGCATGAATAGAAATCCATGGTGGGTTCAAACCACACGCGATCCTTCTCCAAAATGTTCTGCATATCTGCTGGAGATATCATAGAGATATTGGTTTCCGCCATTGTACCTGTGACAAGAAATGAATCAGTACTATTTTTGGATAGAACAGTGATGTACAATGCGATACTGAAACATATAACAAATACATTAACAGATATAAGCATACCAATGGATAAAATTCGAGATAAGATCGAGAGTGTAATAGCAAGTAAGGATTGCGAATGCAGATCTCGAATTTTTCGGAATTTGAAAGTTATGAAGTATGCTAATGGCGGTTCTTAAGATTTGATCGAATATATATCAACTATGAAGGTGAACGGTTTTCGATCGAAGGCTGAATGTAAACTTGCTTTATGATATGGACGGTTAAGATTAGAAGTTAAAACAATAGCCAATGATCACAAAAAGGCACCTAAGTCAAAGCCAGTTGTAAAATAGCCTAAGTAGTAACTGTGAAAAGACATGCATTAAATGCGTGCGAGTTCAAAGCAAGCTTATGTATGGAATGTCGTGCAATAAATGTGAGTCGTTAATAATAAAGACAAACCAAAAGATATTAATGTCATGCTGAATCTTTGCCATAAATGCAAAGTACTGTAGTATTAAATTACTACTGAGTAGAGATACGCAAACCTGTCAGCTGAACATAGTAGTCAGCTGATACCTCGTGTAGATGGTTTTTCGAATCTCTATGTCTCGAACTTACTCGATCGAGAGTGATCATTCCCCCTCACTGGAATGTTCATCTCCTGAAACCTTATTACCGACTAAGGTCGGTAGGGTCCAAGCAGACCTAGCTCTACCGAAAGTTCTCCGAATACGGATTCGGCTAGAGGCTTAGTCGGTATATCGGCCCTTTGCTTGTCGGTATGGATCTTTTCCATTCGATATCCTTCTTATCGACATGGTCACGAATGAAATGATGTCTCGATGTCCACGTGCTTGCATCTTGTGTGAAGAACGAGGATTACGAGTGATTGCAATAGCACCTTGGTACTATCGCGAGAAAATCGGCACTTCATTCCGAATGACGTCATAGTCTCTCATTCTTGTCTCGGCCCAAAGGATCCGGGCGCAACAACTTCCAGCAGCCATGTATTCAGCTTCAGTAGTCGACGTGGCCACTGAGTGCTTGTTTCTTTGAAAACCATGAGATCAGCTTGCTGCCAAGGAACTGACATGTTCCTGAAGTTGATTTTCGGTCGATTCTACATCCTGCATAGTCAGCATCAGAATAACCAGTTAGTTCAATATTATCATCAGCTGGATACCATAAACCCATGTCAGGTGTTCCTCGTAGATAGCGGAGAATCTTCTTTGCTGAGTCCATATGACTCTGCTTGGGATTCGCCTGAAATCGAGCACAGACACCTACGGCATAAGTTATGTCGGGACGAGTAGTCGTTAGATATAATAAAGAACCAATTATAGCACGGTATTCAGTTTGGTCTACCGATACTCCCTCTTTATCAAGTTCTATCTTCATATTCGTGTTCATCGGGATCTTGATAGGTTTGCTTCGGATGTGCGGCCGAATCTTTTGATGAGGTCTCGAGTGTATTTGCCTTAGTTGATGAATCTTCCCTTCTCAGATTGCTTGACTTGAAAACCAAGGAAGTAGTTCATTTCTCCCATTATCTACATCTCGAACTTATCCTTCATCATCTTTTCAAATTGTCGACACATGATGACATTCTTCGAACCGAAGATAATGTCATCCACGTAGATCTGCACAAGTAATAAGTCTTCTTCCGGTCGAATGCTTGAATAGAGTGCGGTCTCTTTGTGCCTTTCGAAAACCTTTCGAAGAAGAAACTCGAGACGGGGTATCGTACCAAGCCCACGGGTGCTTGTTTTAACCCGCACTGAGCCTTTCGAGTCCATATACTTGATGTCCCTGCCGAAAGCCGGGCGGTTGTTCCACATAGACTTCTTCTTTCAAAGACGCCATTCGAGAACGCAGACTTCACATCCATTTGATAAACTCTGAATCTTTGATGTGTTGCGTAGGCTAGGAATAGTCTAATTGCCTCCAATCTTGCAACTGGAGCGAATGTCTCATCGAAATCTATCCCTTCGGCTTGACAGTAGCCTTTAGCCACGAGTCTTGCTTTGTTCCTTACTATAACGTTGTTTTCATCTCGCTTGTTTTTGAAGACCCATTTGGTTCCTATGACATGTTGATGCTGGGGTCTGTCTACAAGCTCCCATACTTCGTTTCTCGTGAACTGATTTAGCTCTTCCTGCATAGCAATGATCCAGTCAGCATCTTTAAGTGCATCCTCAATATTCTGAGGCTCTTCAGTAGACAAGAAGCAGGAAAATAATGCGCTTTCTCCTTGACAGAATCTGGATCTTGTCTTGACATGTCTTTGAAGGATCTCCAATTATAAGATCGGCGGTGTGAGCATCTAGCCACGATCTACGATGTTTTAACTCTTCATCCGAAATTTGTTCAACACGGATAGTAGGTGAGTTAGGCATTTCGGTTGTACTATTCGAGATTGAAATAATTCAGGAACAAGAGTATGATCTCTTGAGTCACCGAGTTCGGGGGCATTCGGCTCGGGAACATTACTAGACGTTCCCCCGAGTTGTTATTCTCGGTAGTGTTGGTCTCGATTACCTCTACGGTTTCCTCATCGACCTGAGTTACCCGGGATTGATTACGTTCGGGAGAATCAATGCGCGCCGCCTACTTGCTCGCTGGTTGAGATTCGGTAGATTTGTCTTCGTTTCTTCGTCCGAATCATCATCCCAACATAGCTGGATCTTTTCGATTTGTCTTTTAAGCTTAGATCCCGTAGCCGCTTACCGATGTCCTCGATTCGAATTTGAGTTATTGCTCCTGTCTTCGATAGCAAACTCGTTAAAGACAACATGAGGGCTTTCCTCTACGCAAAGAGTCCGATAGTTGAATACTCCGAAAGCTTTGTCGACCCGAGAATATCCTAAGAATACTCCCTGATCTGACTTGCTATCAAAAGTCTTCAGCTGATCTTTCCCATTATTGTGGATAAAGCATGAACAACCAAAAATATGGAAATAAGATAGAGAAGGCTTCCTGTCGTTCCATAGTTCATATGGTGTTCTCTTATGCTGCTTTGTCAGTAGAGATCTATTCTGAGTATAACATGCAGTATCAGTAGCTTCTGCCCAGAATTTGGTTGGGAGTCCTGAGTCTGCGAGTAGAGTCCTAGCTGCCTCTTTTAGAGTTCTGTTCTTTCGTTCAGCAACTCCATTCTGCTGAGGTGTACGTGCAGCTGAAGTCTCATGCTCTATTCCTTCTGCTTTGCAAAACTCCTTTACCATGGAATTAAGGAACTCAGTTCCTCTATTCCTTCGACACTGAGCTTTTTCAGAAGCGTTGGTAACTCTGTTTTGACGTCAGACTTGTTGGCAATGAATATGACCCATGTGTAGCGCGAGTAGTCATCTATGACCACTAATGCATATTTTTCGCCTCCGATCGTCACCTGGGGAGACCGGAGCGAACAAATCCATATATAGCAGTTGAAGGATTCCATCCGTGGAAGGCGATGGAAGCCGGAGGATTTTGATTCCTTGTTTGCTTTCCCTTCGGACATGCTTCACACCGAGTGTCTTTTTTGAATACTTCATTCGGCGAGTCCCCTTGCTAGAGTGTTTCTTGCAAGCTTGTTGAGCGTCTTAAAGTTGAGATGGCTGAGTCTTACGTGCCATAGCCACCCCGTGCGGTTGTCATTCTTCGCCAATAAGCAAGCTTCGGTGTTCGCTGAGTTCCGATCGGCCACATATATGTTCTTTCTGCGCGAACTCGATAACACTTGTTTTCCCTGTGGATTTATCAATAACATCACGAAACCGGCGTCAAAAATCACTCTATTTGAGTTATCACAAAATTGACTAACAGAGAGAAGATTATGCTTGAAGTCCTTCAACATATGATACTCTTGGAACTTTGGCGGTTCCTATACCGAGTGTCCCATATCCTCTCGTGTAGCCTTTGGCATTATCTCCAAACTCAATTACGGGTCCTTCTTCGGTGATATAATTCTTGACGAGACTCCTTTGGTATGTCATGTGTCTTGAGCATCCGTTGTCCACATACCACGGGTCTTTACGCACCCGCAAAAGCAATTATATTCAGGTACCCTTTATTTTTGATTTTGGGTCCTTAGATGTTAGTTTTCATAACCCAAATCTGTCTAACAACCCTGGTGGTTTCAGACATTTTCTTTCCACTAGAGTCAACATATCTGACCACTGGACTGGTCAAAGGTGACTTCTGAGGCTTCTGAGGTTCAGGAGTCCCGATCTTCGAGTTGGTGGATCGCCGACCTTAGCCTTACGTGTGGCTTTCCTTTTCTTCGACATTTGGAGCCTCTTCGACTATAGGTTCATAATAGTATGACCCATACCGAATTTGGATGTGTCGGCTTTGGAGGTCCATCTTGATCCGCCAATTTTAATTTGTTGGTTCCCCCCTTGACTGTCTTTGGGGTTTCTTGGCACTGATCTTCTTGTCAGAATGCTGACGTGTGGGATGAGGTGCTTTCATCTTCTGTTTGTTCTTTGCTAGGGGGTTCAGTATATTTGCGTTCATAGTCTCCCCTCGAACAAATCTATCAGCAAGCCGTACTTCTGAGTGTACTGGGGCAGATGTGGAAGCTCCCTGGCTGAATCCAAGTCCTTCCTTGCAGTGCTTTGACTTATTGCATGCTAGCATAGCCTCTAATTTCTTTTCAGCACCCATGTACCTCTCAGTCATCAAGCTCCTCCAGACATCATCACTCTTCTTCAGTGTGTCGTGCTCGGGCCCGAAGTCCCGACATTTCTTGCTTCACGAGACTTAGTTCGATATCTTTTCGAGTCAAGTCATTGGTCAAAACCGAAATCCGATCTTCTTGATGCGAGACTTGGCCATCGGAGAGTTTATTTCCTCCCTGAGTCTCAACACAAGTCCTTCGGCCTCAGTAGCAGCCTGACTCTCCTGAGAAAGTCTCTGATTTTCTACTTTCAGGGTATCCAACTCCTGAAGAGTCTTGCTGAGCTGCAGACTCATCTGAATTTGTTCGTCGAGCGAGTTCTTCGTATGCGGTTGCGACGTCCAAATTCTCATCTGTACCTGAAATAGTGTCGTGTGTGCAGTGTGAAGAGAAGTTAAGTGGTTCATGAGAATTTACCTCATCCTCTTCGCCTGCCATCATGCACTTTTCAGCTGATTCTTCAGCTTCAAGCTCTAAGGCCATGAAAGCCGCTTCATCGTCCGATGAATCCATAAAAGAGTCGACCTCTTCGAGTCGTCCGAGATTTCACCAGCTATGTAGGATTGTCTTTTCGGGCGAATCTCTCTCTCCTTGCCTTACGTGCTTTGCGCGTTCAAGACTACCGAGCTCGGGACAATCATACCGATAATGTCCCGGCTTCTTGCGGTTGTAACAAGCGATGACTCTTTCTTCTTTGCTTTCGCTATTCTTTGATGGTTCTGAGTCATCTTTCTTTCTGCATTCAGAAGATTGTGAGTCAGGAGTGTGTTTCGACATATAATTTGACTTACCTTTCGTTTCCCGATAGGCTTTAGTCACTTTTCTGCGTCGCTCCTTCTCCTTCTGATACTTTACAGCGAGCAGCGCATACTTCTGAGCGAGACTTCCTTCTTGTAGATCATTGAGTGAAGGTTCGGTCTTACTCGTCGTTTTGCTCGTTCTTTGGAGATCTTTGTCTCGACCGATGCTTTGAAAGCATGGTCGATTTTTGTGTCGCCTTCACTCTCGCTTTCTTTGAGGTCTGTCGAACTTAAACTCCTCTGCTTGTAGTTCTGAAAAGATATGGTCAGGAGACACATCATCTAAGTCAGAATGTCGCAATATAGTGGCAAAAGGTGTCCAGTGTCCGTCCGGCAGTGCCCTCAGAATCTTCAGATTCATCTCTCGGTTGCTGAATGTCTTTCCCAGCCCATTGATAGAGTTCATCAGATTGGTAAATCGACGTTCGATCTTCGATTTTGTCACCGGGCATGAGAGACAAGCTTTCCGGCTTTTGTAGTTCCAGTGCTAATTTGTTGGCTTTAATCTTCTGAGTCCCTCGACTCAGTAGCACAAGAGCATCCCAGAGTTCTTTAGCAGTCTTGCATTCCTGAACCCTGCCAAGATAAGAATCACTAAGAGTGGTCAGTATGGCGTTTCTGGCAACACGGTCTAAGTTGTGAAGCTTCTTCTCCTCAGGAGTGAAGAGACTTCTGTCTTTGGGAATCTTCTTCCCGGTCACCATTCCTCCTCCTTGAGCTTGGTCCCGAGTTACGACACTATCAATCATAGGAACGATAGGTCCATCTTCAAGCACTTCACCATCATCTTGTCATGGAGGGATGTCGGATGTGCTTCCATTTCGACTCGCCATACTCCATAATTCTCCACCGAGAACATGGGTACCATCCTTATACCGACATATCAGCCATGAAGAATATAGATATGAATGTAGAGTGATATGCGGTGAAAACGTTTTCCCTCGGATCCGTTCGAATAGACCAGTCTCAAAGATAACAAGAGTCAAAGAACTCCCTGCTCGATACCAATTGTTGGTCCCGAGTGTACGGTCGGGTGTAGAGGGGGGGGTGAATACACCGATTCGATTTCTCAATTTCGAACTTGAACAGTCCTATTCGGGATGGTGTCATGCGAAGCTTGATTCGGCGGACTGCACAACCGTTCGAATCGAGTAAAAGGCTAAAAGAGTATCGACTCGACTGAGATCTCGCTAACCGACTAGGTCGAATTCGGCATCGTTCGGTGAGAGTTCGGTGTGCGGAATTGTGTAGGCCCAAATCAATTTTTGTGAGAAAACGTTTTAAGTCTCGGTTCGGTAGATTTAAAAGTTCAAGTATCTTTGAGACAGTTGATTGATTTAAATATGATGTTCGGTAAGAATAGTAAAATCAATGCAACGCTTAAGAAAGCAAGAAGAGACACGGGATTTTTAAAGTGGTTCGGATATCGCTCAAATCCTACGTCCAGCTGTCCCGAATGATCGGGAGGCTATTTATTATCCTCGAGTTAGTCTCTGTCGGCTTGCACACCTGGGCAAAGCCGCGTCTTGGTTTTTATGCGATCCAAGTCTCGGTTTACAACACTATCAAACTTAAAGTGTTTGACAAACTTCTCCAACAGTGAAGGAGTCCTTATACAATAAGGATTGGGTTCAAATGTGAACTCCTTCGTCTAAGCTATGGATATAACAAGTGAGCTTAGGGTTAGAGGGATAAGGAACGAGAATGTAGCTATCTAGAGCGACGAACAGTGAGGATTTAGCTATAGGTTCGTGTCAATCGCTTGGATGCTAGAAGCTTATGTCGGTTCGACTTGGTTCCTTTTGAAGTTGGATGTAGTCTTTCGCCGGAGATAACTCGGTTGTTTCTTGCGGAGGACTTAGTCGTTAATTTCGCACGTTTGAATGCTTTCTCGTGTTCTAGGCGCGCATTCTCTTCTAAATCTTGAATGATCCCTCTATTTATAGAGCGAGAGATTGAAATAGATCCGTTGGAGACGATCTTCTTCTCTCTCTCTCTTTTTGGTAGCAAACGGCTCTTTTGGTGTAGGTAACAGTGTACTTTCCCACCTTTTTAGGTAAAAGGTTGACTGCGGCTTTAGCGGTGAGAAGACACGTGTATGTTTGTCATTCGTTGAGGTGAATGAAGTGGTTGAGACAAAGACAAACTTCGAGACAGGCGAAGCCGACTTCTCTCTTCCTCGTACATGACAATGCTGATTTTCTTTCAAAAGATTTCGATCCCGAAGACTATCTGCCGTTCTTGAGTCGACCTTGTATTAAGTAGATAGGCCGCCGAGATAAATCTACCGAGGATCGGCTCCGAGTCGATGAACTACTCCCGCTCGAGTTCGGTTCAACCGACTCTCTCGATATCTTGCTCTGCCGAGTCCAATATCACGAGTCTTTCGCATATCTTGCTCCGCCGAGTCCAATATCATCGAGTCTTTCGCATATCGCTTGCTCCTGCGAGTCCAAGATCACCGAGTCTTACATGCCGGTGCCGAGGCAAATAAGCTGCGAGCGCCTTGACCAGAGCAGAGTGTCTACTGAGTCTGAAACCTCAGAGACAAATACAAATACAAAGGAATGGTTCACCAATCAGATAGGGTTTTGGGATCTTCAAATCTTCTCAACAGTTCAGAGCACGAGGCTACTGAGCCTGATTTAGTATGGAAGATAAGAGTCATTTCCCACAAGTATGGTCATGCTGAGGATTGAATCATCACCCAACATCTTCTTTAGCTAAGCCATCAGATAATTCCTGTCTATGTATGGTTGTCACTTTTTTGTACGTGTTTGCCGCTCTGTTTTCTCTTTAGCAGATAGCTCTAGGCACTCGTACTGATGGTGACCCGATTTCTTCCAGTTGTAATAGGTGGAGTTTATGCCTTCTCTTTTATCAGTATCCTTTGATTGTGTTGCAGATTCCTCCTTGTTCGTGTATTAAGATTTGTTATTAGAATCTTTCTTGACAACTCTTTTCGACTTTCTGACTCTGTCTTTCTCCTTTTGATACTTCAGGGTTAATAATGTATATCGATCAACAAGACTCTAAATATTTTGATTTGATATTATAGTTGCTATTAAGTTGCAAGTTGTCAATGTTGGTATGCTGACAGATGCCTTGAATGCATGATCTACTAGAGTGCCAGCAATAGCATTCGAGATTCTCTATGGGAGATCGAACTTGAACTCCTCAGCCTTTAGTTCTGAAAATACATGATCAGGAGAAACAATGTCAAGATCAGAACGTCTTAAATAAGTAGTAAGAGAACTCCACTCTTTCTGTGGTAGTGCTCTGAGGATTTGCATATTCATCTATTTTTTTGTGAACATCCTCCCCAACCCTTTGATGATGGTGTCTATCAGATTAGTAAATTTGATATTTAGATCTTCGATTCTCTCTCCGGACATCATGGTGAACATTTTGAACTTCTGAAGCTCCAGCTCAAGCTTGTTGCCTTTGATGTTCTAAGTTCCCCTACTCAGAATTGCTAGAGCATCACATAATTCTTTTGTTTTCTTGCAATCTTGAATTTCCGAGATATGAGCTACTGAGTGTAATCAGTATGACATTGCATGGGATTCGGTCAAGATTATGAAGCTTCTTCTCTTCTGGTATAAAGGCCTCCTTATTCTTTGGGACTTTCTTTCCTCTTGCAGCTCAAGCATTAGTATCATTGTTCACACTATCAATCATAGGGACAATAGTTCCAATCTCCAGAACGTCAGTCATGCTCTCGTGGAGAGATGTCAAATGTGCTTCCCTCTGGACATGCCAAACTTCATGATTCTCTATTGAGGACATAGGCACCATCGTGATTCCCGACATGTTAGACATAGGGAGAATATAATGTATGAAAGAGAAATGATTTTGAAGTCAAAACGTTTCTAAGGATCTATTCAAGTTGACCACTAGATCTCAAAACGATGATAAGAAGAACACAACTATGATACCAATTGTTTGCCCAAAGATAACTCTTCAGGTGACTCTATGTGTGTGTGTGGGGGGGGGGTTATGATACACCTGAGTCTAAGTTTTAATTAAACACGAAAGTCAGTCTTTGACTAAAGTCACTTACCGAATCAGAGATTCATGTTGTCAAGTTAGCTTTCTAATAGTGTGGGCAGAGTGAAACTAAGTACTAAGTATTGTTCACTGACTAAAGTCAATTTACAAACAATTTAGTACGAGTATAAGTGTGAAATGTGTAGGCCCAAATTTTATCGTATCTTTGAATAACATGTTTACTAAAATTATTCAGGCTTATGCTTGTGCATATATTGAAAATTTACTGAAATCCAACTGTTGAATGATTTTACAAAACGATTTTATGTTGAATGAACTATATTTAATATAACAGTAAACAACACACTGATTTTATAGTGGTTAGGATATGAAAACTCTTATATCCACTTTTTCATTTCTAGGAGAGCTTGTATTATACTGAACAAGTTCAGTCGGTCAATGCACAGATAGATCTCGACTTAGTTATAGTCCTAAGTGACTTTACAGAGTTCAAACACGCTGAGTTTGAAGGTATTTCCAACTAGAATGAGTTCTTACAATAAGAACAGTTCAAAAACGGCACTCCTTCAAATCTAAGCTTATGATATATCTTGGATTGTTTAGGGAAATAGAAAGGGGAACTAAATTAGTCTAGAGGGAAGAACTAAAGGATATATAGTTTGTTCTATCTAAGTTCTTTGTTAGATTTCTTTGAGAATACTAGAGTATATATGAGCTTGTTCGCTTGTGTTCCCCGTGTCTTCAACGAAATGAAGAACTCCTCTATTTATAGTCGTGGATGATGAATAAATCCGTTGGAAAGTGATCTAGACACGTTAGCAAAACGACGGGCAAACGGTCTTCAGTCAATTTGAACTGCACCATAGAGATTTGCCTCTTTTTTTCATAATAGAGAGCTTTGTTGCAGCTTTATGTTTGAACGGGTACATTGGACAACTCCTCATTGGTCAAAGTTAAGCCGGTATTTAAGGCTTGTTCAAACATCAAGACATATATCGACTTGACTTCCTCTGATACAATACCTCAGACACTTTACTAATCTGACATCTCTACTGACATTCTACTTGTCTTCTTTCAGTTGACCGTTGCTTTACTGACTTCACTTCACACCTTAGGTAGGTTCCTTATCTTAAACAAACCATACTGAATGCCGGTCTTCAGCTACTGCTGAACGAAATATATTATTGAATTATGAGCAACTACTGAATACAACTAGCATACTGAACTTCTAACATGGTAAGTTCAACCAGGCTGAACATCTATTATATTATGTAGGTTTTGAGATCATACAAATCTTCTATTACAAATCACCCAACAAGACCATTTTCCTCAGCTTCTGAATCTGATAATGAATGCGCCTTTGTTTGTGTGTCCTCATATATAGCCTATCTGATCTCAGCTTCTACCTTCTCGAAGTCTCTATCTTGAATTACATGAGTCTGCCACATTATCGATTTCTTTATAAATCTTGTATCAGGGCAGGTTATGTCTTTACTAGCTCTCAGTGCTAAGTATCTGATCTGAATGTATAATTTTAAAAATCTGGGCCTCAGAAACTCTACAAGTAATTCATCCTTGTTCTTGAACAGTTTATCATTGCCCCATATCTACCAAAAGTATAACCTTTCGATAAACTTGACTTTGGTCTGTTCCCAAACTTAGTGATAGCAGTATCCCACTTACGTTGTTTTCATTTTTAGTTTGTCTAGAAACCATCAAGATTGAATAAACTTTTGGCACAAACATGAGAATTGACCGACTTTTGCATTTTTTTATTATACTTAATTAATTAACAAGACGTAGTCAAGAAATAGAGGACTTTATATGGCTCTATAAGCGCGTAATTTGGCCGTCTATTTGTTTGCAATGAAGAAAAACTTAACCATAACAAGACATATGTTATCCATCTTTTTTGCAAGATGGAACTCATAGTTGTATCATAAATCTATGTTAGAGGATCCAAATTGCAAACCCTTAAAAGATCAAGATAGAAAATGGTTGCTGGTATGTATGAAATAAGACATTTTCCAGCTATGCAATGTAAAGTACGTAGTAATGTTTGTACAGACATAGACAGATCAAAAACATAAAATAATGAAAAGAAGCATCCAAGAAAATAGGGTTTTGGAAGCCGGCCAGAAAATAAAAGAAATGCATATGAGTTTATATATAAATAAAAGAGAAAAAGACAAGCTACGACGACCCATTATTCTTCTCAAACCCTAACAATTCTCAAAATCACTTCATTTTAAACCCTGAGAAGACTTCTATTATTCTGCAAAACAACTCCTGCCGAAGATGGAGCAAGAAAAAAACAACTATTCTGACACATCAACGGCAGAAAGTGAGGTGGAGAGAGCCGCCAGATCGTACGACTGCGGGTTCTGCAAGCGTGGCTTCACCAACGCGCAAGCCTTAGGCGGCCACATGAATATACACAGGAAAGACAAGGCAAAGGCCAAGCCCAACAAGAAAAATCGCCAAGATCCCTTCATCCAGAGCTTCAATTCCAATCATACTTTTAATTTCCCGCATCAAATACCAGCTGCGGATTATTATCAACTATCAAATCCCGCCCTCCAAACAAGAAATTACGAGTATTGTTTTTTTCCTGGTAATTTGAAGGATCGTATTGATGGGAATCTGGGTTTGATGATTGAAGATGAAGAGGATGTCGATTTAGAGCTTCGTCTCGGTTGATTACTTTCATCAAGGTTTGATGCCACGATCATCTATAACATGGTGTATAAAATGTGAGATATTATTATTATTATTATTATTATTATTATTATTATTATTATTATTATTATTATTATTATTATTATTATTATTATTATTATTATTATTATTATTATCATTATTCTTATTATTATTATTATTATTATTATTATTATTATTATATATAAAAGAATTTGTGTGTTTATTAAATTTATGTTGCTCTTTCATTAATTTGAATGAATTCATGGTACTTAATTTTGAATTGGATTGGTGAAGGAGAATTTATCAGAAGTATAAGTTTTTAGATAAAATATAAAAGAGAATGTCCTTTCTGTATGCTTTGAGCTCACACTAATTTCTTGATCTTTTATTTATTTCTTGCATTATTAGTTGATATTTCATCGTTTTATATAAGACCCTTTTAGCAGAATCATGTCTATTTTTGAAGTGTAATTTTGAGTCCTCAATCTCCAGGCATTTTATCTTGCTTCATTAGCAAGAACGAGTTACTGCAGCATGCATCGGTACTTAATTTGATTGCAGTAGCATGCAATGATATCAAACAGTCCCCCCCCCCACACACACACATATAGAAGGTATATATGACATGTTGATTATGATATATAGATCCTTGATCACCAAAATTTAGTGCGTGAAATGTATAATAATGCAGGCTTAAATGCAAGAAGAAAGCTGGTAAGATTAATGTCAATCTTCACGGTGTGTTGAGACTGAAACAAATTAGTTGTTTCCTCTGGAAAAGGTGGATTGCTTGATGTCAAGAATCTAATATTTATTTTATTGTTATTAATGGATGGATAACCTAATTAAGTTGGTTGCGTTATCCATTTCTTCTTCATAGTTAATCAATCAAAGTATACCCTTTTTATTCATTTATTATCACCAAGTTAACTAGTTGACGATCCTAACAAAGCCTCAATCTTCATAATAGATACCCATATATTGTCTTCTGACCAAAGATTTATTCGGCTTATCATACTGTTTTCTGGAAATTTGTAGAGTACAAATCCATCTTAGTTTAGGCTCTCCTAGGTGAATGGACTTATACTTGTTAATTTTCTGGAACATCTAGTTTAAGTTAGAACGTATTATTCTATATTATATTGGGAAATGATCAAATTAGAATAAGACATGAGAATTAGGAATCAATCTAAATCCTTTATTTTACTTATTGAGCACCCAGATTTGAATCTGGTCTTTAATTCATAACCATTTTGTTTTCTATGCATAAAGACAATTGTGTAAAAGTAGGTTTTATGCTTTGCTCGTAAAGAGTGTACGGATTGGTTGTGGGCATGGACGGATTCAGAGATCAGGTTTATGAGAGCATTGAATCAGTAGTAAATTGAATCGAATTCTAAGCTGCCTGGTGCAGTGGCTAGAGCCTATTGCTAAACTACCTAAAGGTTGGGATCCCGATATCTCCATAAAATTTTTATTTTTCTATGCTTTTCTATCTGAATCTAATTCTAAGGGCCAAAGCTAAAATTTTGCTTTGCTTTCTTTTTTCTCCTTTTTTTTCAATTTTTTTTAGCCAACTCCTTTTTCTTTCTTATTTCTCTCTTTTTTTTAAAGTTTCATTAAAACTATAATTCTTTCTTTTCTCTTCTACTTTAAAAAAGAAATAAATAAATCCAATTTTGTTCTAAAATTAAAAGTGTTAATTTATCGCAATAAATAGTAGATGCTTCTTCTAGGCAAATTGATTCACATATGGTTGGCCAAATTGGTCCTTCATTCGAGTTTCTTGGTCAAATTATGATCATTTTATCAATCTTCTGTCAGTCAATCGTTAGTCAACGAGTTTTTAAAAATATATATTAAAATATAACAATGATAGTTTCGGAAAAATAAAATAAAATTTGGAGGACCGATTTGACCATTATTTCACCCTAAATTTTACTATGACCAATTCATTGAAGATTTTTATCCCAAATTTTTATTGAGGATAATTTGGCCAATTTTTTTTACCTTAAAATTGGTAAAAAATTATCAAAAATATATTTAATCTAATTAATTCATAAGAAATTTGGGGTAAAAAAATATTACTCCAATTGATCCTTCGAAAATTTTATTCTAAAACTACCTTTATATATTTTAGTATTTATTTTCTTAAAAAAATTAATTAACCGTTGATTGACAAAAATTTTGATAGAAGGACCAATTTGACCAAAAAATTGGAATTGGAGACTAATTTTGCAAAAACATTAAACATTTAGGAACCATATATGTTAATTTGCCCTTCTCGTATCTTTTCTATTTTTCCTAGCAGCTGAGCCAACATGAACTTGAACCAGAGGCCTCACCCATGAAGTAAATCATCACACCTAAAGTTTAACCAAGTTGGGAGAGAATCAACATATTTTTTTTGTCAGCGATTCATCCTTCCCACTTTTTCGTCTCCAAGTTGTCTTTGTTATAGTTTCTTTCTAACTATTGCTAGATCCCAAAATTTATTCCTCCTTAGCTATTATCATGAATTTATATGCACCACCCTTCACATTTTATGTGTACATATTTCTCTATAATAAAAACAAGATATAGCTCTGGTCCGATAGAGTTAGCACACATATCTTTAATAGTTGGGTTTCAATCCTTTTAACCCATCTTTTTCTGGGCTCCACCAGTACTCCGATCATCGTTTTTCTTTATTTCGGCTCTCCACTCTCCCAACTTAGATAGTGTTTGGAACAGCTTAAACGAGCTGCTTCTAGGCTTTTTGACCGCATAAGTGATTCAACGCTAGGAAAGGATCGATCTCGGTTGTTGATTCACTTGAATTCCAACGTCGATCCTACTAAATCCGTTGATTCGGACTCGTCCAAATACCGACTTTAGGCTTCCAATAAGACAATACACGAGAGAGTCGAATTGGGAAAAGGGGATAATCATTCAAATTCAACTTTGCCAAAACTACGGCGCCTCCAAACACAAATAGTTTAAATATCAAGTTCTAGAAACCCTAGGAAGCCCTATGATGCCAAACGACGCACCAACAAACATAAAAAATAAAATAAAATAACATAATAAAGGAAACCATAATATAAGGTAGATAATAATTGCGCCCAGCTTGCATGTGTTCTTCCTACGAATACTTGCATGCATTCTTCTTCTCATAATTCTCCATAAAGGTCAATGCATGTTCCTCATACTTGGTTGCATCATTCCCTCCGGGGTGGGAAGACTTCGTCCACGAAGTGGAACCAGGAGTTTCGTCATTAGAAGAGTCGCCATGGTAGGGGATGAGATGTTTGACATTGAATACATCCGCGATGCGGATATGACTAGGAAGACGGAGGTGGTAGGCATTGGGATTGATGCGCTCAAGGATCTCAAGTGGCCCAATTTTGCGAGCCAAAAGTTTGTTGTATTCACTAGGAAACGGTCTTTAGTAAGTACGGCCCAAACATAATCACCCACGGAGAAGTCTACTAGACGTCTTCGTTGGTCGGCGCAAGCTTTATAGCGTTCGTTGGCGGCCACTAAATTGTCATATACTTTGCGATGAGTATCCATAAGGCTTGCAACAAAGTCAATGGTCTTACCATGAAGACGAGAATGATCCGGGAGTGGGGCAAGGTCGAGGGGGCTACGAGGCTGAATCGAGTATACCACTTGAAATGGGCTGAAGCCCGTACTACGATTGGTGGTGTGGTTATGCGCGAACTCTGCTTGGCTCAATTGAAGGTCCCAGCCTTTGGGGTGATCCCCATAAGACAACGCGGCAAGTTTCCCAAGGAACGGTTCACGACTTCCATTTGGCCATCGAGTTGTGGGTGATAGACACTACTAAAATTTAACTTAGTATGTACCATCCGCCATAGGCTACGGCAAAAGTGACTGAGGAAGCGGGTATCACGGTCTGATACGATAGAGATCGGAAGCCCATGAAGACGATTAAAATCCCGAAAAAACAATTGGCAACATGTACGGCATCGGTGGTTCGTTTGCACGGGATAAAATGTACCATCTTCGAGAAGCGGTCAACGACGACGAAGATTGAGTCCATGCCCCGCTGCGTACGCGCGGCCCGCTCACCTTTTCGCTGAAGTACGCGACTGGTCGATTAGTTTGGTTAAGGACTACTCCAACTCCAGTCTTGGAAGCATTAGTATGCAGCTCAAAGGGTTTTGTAAAGTCCGGTAGAACCAATATAGGAGCGGTTGCGAGTCGTTGTTTAATGAGTTGGAAGGCAGCCTCGGCTTCGTCCGTCCATTGGAACGTGTTGTCCTTCATGTAGTTGGTAATCGGAGCCATAATGCCACTAAAGTACGCGATGAAGTGGCGATAGAACGAAGCAAGCCCGTGGAAGCTTCGAACGTCAGTGATTGAGCGTGGTCTTGGCCATGATCGAATAGCTTCAATTTTTGAATCATCAACACGCAGCCCTTCGGCGGAAATAACATACCCAAGAAATAAGACTTCACTTGCCATGAAAATGCACTTCTATTTTGTTGCATAAAACCGCTCGCGATGAAGTGCCTCCAAGACTTCACGGACGTGCTACAAGTGTGATGTCGTGTCGGGGCTATAAATCAAAATATCGTCGAAATAAATGATGACACAACATCCGATAAAGGGTCGCAGCAGCTGATTCATAACCCTCATAATGTGCTCGGCGCATTGGAAAGACCAAATGGCATCACAAGCCATTCGTAGAGGCCTTCTCGAGTTTTAAAAGCTGACTTCCATTCATCTCCGGGCTTCATCCGGAGGCCAGTCCTGAGAAAAAAAGGGCCCGGGGCAAGCGATAAAAAATGGACCCCCTCTTTATAAAGTAATATATGTATTTTCATCGTCTTCTATTTTAGTATATATTTTTAAAAAATAGTTGTTGTCGCTTCAACTCCATTTTTTGTGACATAGTATTGTTCTAAACAGTTTAGTAAACAAGAAAATTAGAGAATAAAAGAGAAATAGAGATGAATAATAACAAAAGCGTACAGATAGAATAAAGAATTGAGGTAACATTTACTTTTTTATGACCTATTTAATTATTTTAAATTCTATATTAGACTAGATATAGTATATTTTGTAATAGAATTCTGGACCAGATTAAATATATTAATTGGTCCTTTCTTTGCTAAAAAAGAATGAATAAATATGCTATTTTTTTAAAAAAATTATTTATTATTTAAAAAAATTAAAAAATAAATAAAAAATGGGCCCCCAAAAATTCGGGGCCCTGGGCAACCGCCCCTACACAATGTACATGAGGGCCGGCCCTGATAGTATCCACTCTTGAGATCGAGGCGGGAAAATGCTTTAGCACCACTTATTTGGTCTAAGAGGTCATCCAATCGGGGAATGGGAAAGCGGTAGTGAACCGTAATCTTATTGACAGCTCGGCCAAGTCCCGTCCTTCTTTGGCGTTAATAGGGCTGGAACCGCTATGGGGCTCATACTCTCCCGTATGAAGCCTTTGGCGAGTAATTCTTCAACTTGCCGCCGTAGCTCCTCGTGCTCACTTTGGCTCATGCGGTAATGTGGGCGGTGTGGTAGGGCAGCCCCCGGTTCCAGATCGATGCTATGCTGAATGTCTCAAAGAGGGGGAAGGTCTTCCGGTAATTCGTCGGGGAACACTTCTTGAAAACTCTTCCAGCACAGGCATAATAGCTTCGGGAATATCCATTATGGAGTCAACCTCTTTTCCTAATAGGAGGAAAACAACTTCCGACAATTTTGCTTCTACTTCAAACTCTTTCAACGTAAGTAGGTTGCCATTAGGTGCGGTCTTCACAATAGGTTTGCTGGGGACCAACACAATCTTCACTCCGTCGAATAGGTATACTGTAAGAATTGTATTTGACCAACACAATCTTGACTCAGTCGAATAGGTTTGCATTAATTATACTCCCTCCATCCCATTATTAGTGGCCACCTTTCCTAATTTGGACGTCCCGCTATTAGTGGCAACGTCCTAAATTAGTAAAAAGTTAACACATTATTTCCTACTTTATCATTTTATCTCTCTTACTTTATATCTACTCTCATTATTATACTCATTTATCTCTTCTACTTTATTATCTTCTCTCTCCTACTCTCTCATTATTACACTCATCTCTCTCTCCTACTTTATTATCTACTCCTCTCTCCTACTTTATTACATATTCTCTTAATTACCGTGCCGAAAAGAAAGGCGCCACTAATAATGGGACGGAGGGAGTAATAATTAGTTAGTCGGCTTTTGTATTTGGGCTTTATGGTTTTCTAGTTTCCTATTTATATTTGTGTATTGAGATGTAGTAGATAGTTTTGAATGAATTGAAGAAAATCGACGGTGCGACCGTTCGTCCCCCATTCCCTTCCATTAGGAGGATCGGTTTTGGATGCCGTTATCCTAGGTAATCATGCGTCGAATCAATGGGCTAACGAATATCAACTTCCGGTATTCGTGCCTGAATCAACGGATTTTGATTAATATTTGTAAATCGTCTCCGACATTTCGAGAATCAACGGATTCGATTGGTATCACATCTATCCCTTTGATCTATTTTGTTTTTTACTTTATCTTCCGCTGCATCAATAAGCATATTTTTTAATGTTTGGAATAAGTTTTTTTTTTTTGTGCTTAAAATAAGTCAGAATAAGCAGAAACACATAAGCTGGTCAAGGGGTGCTTTTTAAAAGTAGAAGTCAAAAAGAAACTGAAAAGTAGTTTAAAACAGTGTTTGCAAAGCTGTTTTTTCTACTATTCCAAATACTAACAACTTTTACTTAAAAACAACTTTAAGCAACTTAAAACATAAACAATTAAAAGTTGCTTATAAAACCTCATCCAAATGCTACCTTAATAGTTGTGTGATTCAGCCACTAATTATGGACATAATATACATGATTCTTAATTCTCACAACGGCATGAAACATCTATTAAAATCTGCTAGTTTCTTAAGTGATGTTTTTGTAGGACTGATGGTAAAGAGAGGTGCACATTAAGTGAATCCCTCTTTTGTGTTATCAAAGGCACAAGATCTATAATTCAGGAGATTAAGAATTTGTGGAAAGTAAATTTTCCAAAAACAAACACAAGTAAAATTTGGAATTGAAGGGATGTTGTGCACCCATTAAGAACCAGAAATACTCTACTAAGTACGGAGTTTACAACCTTATGATATAGAATGACGTCATGTTATCGATTTTGAAGAAATAATAAATTTTTTATTAAATACAAAATATGTGGTAATATCACTCAACGTCACAAGGCTTACGAAACCATGTAGACGAGAATTCTATGAACCTGCCTTGTATGTATCAGTCAACAAACTACGGGAGAATGTAATCTTGCTCACATGCAGAGTGACAAATTTGTCTCATACTATAAGAACGTAAAAGTAAGTAGTTTTGTAGTTGATTAACACCACCAATTAATTGATATCATGAGACCTGATTGTCTCCATAGCCTCAGAAAATGATGCAAACGAAATTGAATAGAAGCAAACAAAAGTAATTGATACAAACGAAATTGAATGGAAGCAAACGAAAGTGCTGAACTATTAATTAAAACCTGTTTTGCTTTTCTCCACCGTTAAAACCAAGTCAGCCGACATTCACTTTGCCGACAAACATAGATCGCAGCACAAACGTAGAAGCCGACATACACTTTGATGACTTTGAATGAAATTGAATAGAACTCCTAGCCGATAAAAACCAATTTGCCGATCACACCTTTTACTGAATAATAAATATAGATTGCAGCATCCAAACCAAAACGTAATCGAAATTGAAGATAAATCCCAATAGGAAAACAATCCTACGAAACTAAAATAGTTTCGTCCCACTCAAGACTTTGCGTCTTGCCAAAATAAGTTCCCAAATCCAAAACAAACTAAAAACTAGGGTTCTCATCTCCTTTTATAAGATGGAAGCCCACAACTTATTGACACGAATAAACAAGCCCAATACTACGAAAATAATAATAATATAAAACGAGCATGAAAACTAAAAGCACAAACACGCGCATGCAATCCCAATCACGATCGCACGCCTCCTGTCCTTCACGTCTCCCCTCCTTGGCCAACACGAGCTCGCCGAACGTAGACCCGATTGAATCTATTGCTCGGCACCGAATCACCTTCCACACGTACCTCATCTTCTGAACACTCCACATCAACTCTCTCCCCCTCAAAAAGGGTCTTGTCCTCAAGGCGGAAATTAGGACGTCGAAACTCTTCCAACTCTATCCACGAAGATTCCTCCTCATTCCGCTTCTTCCAACGCACCAAAATCTCGCGAACTCGGCCTCCTGCCGAGTTACGATCTCGCCCACGCACAATCTCCTCCGGATAAAAAATATCACCCGATTCGAACTCCAAAGAATTCAGCAACGTTGGTTCAATCGGATGTTCACCCACTACTCGTTTAAGCTGACTAACATGAAACACCGAATGAATGCGACTTCCCGTAGGCAATTTCAACTCGTAAGCTACCTCTCCCACACGCCGAATCACCTCGAATGGTCCGTAAAATTTAATCTCAAATTTGGAATACGATGAAGGCCCAACCGACGTCTGGCGATACGGCCGAAGCTTAAGAAATACTTGATCCCCCACAGCGAATTCCACTTCGCGCCGATTCTTATTTGCCTGAATTCTCATCCATTCCTGCGCCCGTTCTAAATTCACCCATAATTGCTTCTCAATTTCATCCCGTGACAATAATACGTCCGAGACCGCGCCCACGCGGCATTCCTCCGACAAATGCCTCATCCAACTAGGCGGCGGCCGTCCATAGACCAACTCAAATCGAGTAGCCACGCGACGGGCCGTGATCCGAGTACGTCGTGGGATAAAAAGTCCATACTTTGACAGTCTATCCACCACAACCACAACACAAGAATATCCCATGGATGACGGAAGACCGATAATGAAATCCATTGAAATATCCTCTCAAATTCGCGAAGGAATCGGTAGCGGCTGCAAGGATGGATGCATGGGAATTGGTCCGGTTGGTACAGAGACTGGCATTGGAAAAGGATAAGATGATGGATGCATCATAACAGAGTGGTCCATTCCAGCCCATGGGTACACGGTCCTAACTCTCTGTACGTACTGCCCATTAAGGTTCTCAATATCGATTTTAAGAGATGCCTTTTCGTCTCTAAGATCATTCTTCTCCTGGGTCAGCTCACGTGACTCCTCAGTGAGTGCGACATATTCGGATTTTAATCTTTCAACTTGAGAGGTCAAATTCTTAATCATTTGAATCGTATCAGAAAGAATAGATGCTTTATCCTTTTTAGGTCTATCTGGATCACGGGCATTCCCCAACTCCATGAATTGCTCATTAAGGCGATCCCTCCTCAACTTCTCACGATCAACTTTTTGAACTTTTCGGGCAGTTAGGAAGTCCTTCGGTTCAGATTCAATTCTACAATTAGGATTTGGGAGAGTGGGCGGCACACGCTCACCAGGCGCGGACTGGAAGCTGCTCGAGTTCGACACAGGCTGGAAGAGCGAGTCTGGATTGAGTTGATCCATAGTAGAAAACGAAATTATTCAGAAAGTATTGTTGATCGAGAAATTTGATGGCAGATTTCGACTGGCTCTCGTTTCTACCATACACCGTCAGATCCGGCAGGTCGGACCAAATTGATGCAAACGAAATTGAATAGAAGCAAACAAAAGTAATTGATACAAACGAAATTGAATAGAAGCAAACGAAAGTGCTGAACTATTAATTAAAACATGTTTTGCTTTTCTCCACCGTTAAAACCAAGTCAGCCGACATTCACTTTGCCGACAAACATAGATCGCAGCACAAACATAGAAGCCGACATACACTTTGCTGACTTTGAATGAAATTGAATAGAACTCCTAGCCGATAAAAACCAATTTGCCGATCACACCTTTTACTGAATAATAAATATAGATTGCAGCATCCAAACCAAAACGTAATCGAAATTGAAGATAAATCCCAATAGGAAAACAATCCTACGAAACTAAAATAGTTTCATCCCACTCAAGACTTTGCGTCTTGCAAAAATAAGTTCCCAAATCCAAAACATACTAAAAACTATGGTTCTCATCTCCTTTTATAAGATGGAAGCCCACAACTTATTGACACAAATAAACAAGCCCAATACTACAAAAATAATAATAATATAAAACGAGCATGAAAACTAGAAGCACGAACGCGCGCATGCGATCCCAGTCACGATTGCACGCCTCCCGTCCTTCACGTCTCCCCTCCTTGGCCAACACGAGCTCGCCGAACGTAGACCCGATTGAATCTATTGCTCGGCACCGAATCACCTTCCACATGTACCTCATCTTCCGAACGCTCCACATCAGAAAATAACTAATTAGTCCTTCATTTCACCAACTTCGATTAAATATTGAAAATTTGGCATCTATTTTGATGCGAATCTCCGACCAGAAAATTGATCTAAACCAAATCCCAATCACTACAATCAGTTCAAAGCCAACAAACTTGAAGATTTTCGCAGCCACAGATTGAGGAAATTAAGGGATGATGGTACAAGAACACAAACTCCATAGCTATTTAATTTGGATTCCCTTGTTTCTTGCCACTTTCATCCTTCATCTCACCATCACCCTTTCTTATTCTGATTCTGTACTTGGCCGCGAATTCGACTACCTCCTTTTGCTTCTTCAAGCCCGTCCTTGTTTTTCAACAAGAACGCCTCCAATCATGGGATAACACCGCCTTGATGGATCCAGTGGTTTTGATGGCAAGGGAATGCTCACTGCCCTCCATTTCCAGCTCATCAGTTATTTTGGTATAATAGTTGTTGATTTCACTCCTCACTGAAGCACACACACACACATATATATATATATATATACTAGCAACAGCTTGCTCCTTCATTGGTTCCTTGCTATCACCTTCAACTCTCGCCATGGTATTTAATCTTGAAGAAGTAAACAAATAAACAAATGTCATCTAACATATGCAGACTACTAATCATGTACCACAAAATAAACAGCCAACCGTGACTCCCTCCCTTAGCTCTCAAAAAAGCTGCTACTTTTTCATGTGAAGAAGCAACATGAACTTGTCTTATTAAGCACTGCGTATAGTTGCTCCCCCGCCTCAAAATGAAGAAACAAACTGATCCTACTTCAACACTAGAAAAACAAATATATTAAATCAGTTTTCAATGATAAGAGAAACTACTTCCAATCACTTCTGGTGAGATAGGAATGGTACATTAGCTAAGAACTCAGACAAGGTCTTCTACCAAACCAATCATAAGTTTATATCCAGCAAGCCTAAACCAAACAGCATGTCGACACACATTTAATTGAATCACAATTTTTTAATTAAAATATAAAAAGTACGCAAAATTCCCCCATTACAGTGAAGGAAGACAAAATTAAGTTACCTATTTTCTTCCTACTGAATTTGAATCAAATTCATTGTCAAACTAAACTCTCATCCCAAGTCAACTTCATTAATGTCTTCCAACCTAATCTAAACACTACCTTTCATTCCATCGGTCTCAAGATTCTCAGCATATATTGTGAAATTGTCATGCACTAAACACCGCTCCAACTCAAGTTACGCTTTCAACATAAACAAAATAACTACTAACCATATTTTCCAATATTCATTCAAGAAAATAATCATAAAACATACCTGGAGCTGAAAATCCAGCTGGTTGTTTTTCAATTCAGTTCCTCAAACAAGATTGGCCGCGCAGGGAGGGAGAAGAGGAGTCGAGCAGAGAAGTAATAAATAATAAATCTTCTGTAATTACTCCCTCCGTCCCTATTTTATATGTCCATTTGTTTTTTCACATAGATTAAGAAGAGAATTTAATGATACGAAAAGTTAAGATAAATGTTGATATTGGAATTTGAGTAAATTAAAGAAATTACTAAAAAGTTAATGTTATAATTATATTTGCTATTATAAAAATTGAATAAAATAGTCATATAGATTTGGGACAAACGAAAAAAGAAAGTATATATTTGGAGGGATGGAGTATTATTTTATTATGTACCCTTGATTAAAACTTATTTTATTTTCACAATCCCCAGTTCTACCCTTAAGCTATTAGATCACCTCAACGTTGCACAAAAATAGGTAAATTCCTTAAAAAAATGTACTACTATTTTACCTCCAACACTCCCCTAAATACTCCTCATAGGGAGACAAGATTTCTCACTTTTTTTAAGAAATATTTACCTCTTTCCTATCCTATTTTTTATTTAATTTTAATTGAAAAATTAATTGAAAATTTACAACCTCTTCTTTAAATATTAGTAGTATTATGTAACTTATATTTTTATTTAAATTATTTTTTCAATTAATTTAATTTTCCATTAAATAATTTTAATTATGCTTTTTTTAATAAATATATAATTATATTTAATTTAATTATATAATATAATTGTATTTTAATTTAATTTATAAAAATAAAAAATAAAAATATTTATAGAATATTCATTTTTCTGTTTTAAAATAAGGAAGAATGAATGGGGATTAAATATTATTTCTGCCTAAAAGAGTGTAAAATATAGAAACCCTTACAGATGCCGTTAGAGGCAAAATCCTTATCCTCTCATTCCACCATCCACCCCAACCCAAAAATCCCAACGTCCACCAAATGGCAGCTCTCCACTTAACTCCATCTCTCCCTCTCTACTTGAACAAACAATTCAGATTCCAACTCCCCCAGTTCCAGTCAAACACTACGCATTCCGCCACCACCCTCCGCCGCCGTGCGTGCCTACAAACTGGTGATCGAGCAGGACAACAAAACCGTGGAGCTCAAGATCGAGGAGGACGAGACGATCCTGTCAAGAGCTCTGGACAGCGGCTTGGAGTTGCCGTACGACTGCAAGCTCGGCGTGTGCATGACCTGTCCGGCGCGGCTCGTCTCCGGCGAAGTCGATCAGAGCGACGACGTGATCGAGCACGGCTACGCTCTAATGTGCGCCGCCTATCCGCGCTCGGATTGCCATATCAAAATAATACCCCAGGAGGAATTGCTCTCTCTCCAGCTAGCTACTGCTAATGACTAGAATGATGGATGGACCTTCATTTTTCACTATTTGGTTCTTGTAATTTTATTTGAATGTTGCTAGAGTTTATTTTCTGTTAGACCTCGTTTCAGCTATATTCATTCCGGTAATTATTTTTTCAAAACATAGAACATTCGTACGCAGAGGGAGAAGCGTATTAGTGGTGCGAGTCATTTGTTACCGTTGGTTAATTACTTTTCACAACCACCTAGTACAAGTTTCAACAATCAGAAAAATACAGATCTGCCCTTGAACAAGGTCAGTAATTAAAGGATTAACACACACGGACGGGAAGCTACCATTATAGGTTAGTAATTACAGACCATTTGAAATAAACATTTGGATTGTTGAGTCATCATATCAGTAGTCACCTTTCCCAGTCATGTCGATCAGTAGTATGCTTGCTGGTAAGCAGGTGGCATCCCATAGGCGGGGATGGGGTACGATCCGACGATGGCTGGTGGTGGAGCTTCAGGGGAGTATACATACGAAGGGCTCCTGCTTCCGTGCCCATATAGGGCTGGGTATGCCGAGACTGCAGGAGAGGGATACTGGGTGTGTGAGGGAGGAGACCTCACGTATGTTGGAGATGGGAACGATGAGACGTAGGCGTTGGTTGAACGGCCGGCCTTTGCTGGAGGCATGGGTCCTCCGGTGCTTGCTCGTGTTCTTTTGGCTGCCGGGCTTGATGGCTTTTTCTTCTCAATCTTCACCTTCTCTAGCTGTTCAAGGCGCTTCTTAAGCTCTTGAGGTGGGAACTCAGCCTCAAGTTTGTATTCTTCGATGCACTTGAGTACAGCACGAATAGCTGATTGCTCTTTCTTGGCAGCCATATGCTGCTAGAGTTAAACAGTTAGCACAGAAGGAAGAGGTAAAACTACCAAACTTGAAATTTTAAGTTACTATCTTGGTGAATATTAGAACATCCAAAGCAGAATAGGAATCAATTTTTACAAGGAATGCTGCTGGTAGTAAAGAGCTCACCGCAGCTCGGCCTGAGTTGTTGGGGTCCTCCAAAATTGACGCCACTGTCTTTTTTGAATCTTTGAGAAAAGCCTTCAGCAGAGGGACAGGGGGGAATTTTTCAACCAGGCCAACTTCGTGTGTAAAATGTACTGCATCCACCTGTTGTCTCCTTCCAATCAATTCTTCAATCATATCTGCACGAGAGGTATCAAAACACTGAGGCACTGGAAATCAAGCATAAGAAATATGTAATGAAGGAATAAACATGCCAAAAATAAACTCCCAACTAATATGCAACCGAATTTATCGGTCCTGAGTTAGAAGCTGATCAACTGAATACGAACCACCAATCAGAGGCAAGAAATAGGGAAAGATTCCTCTCATAAACTTTTACTTCTCAGACAGATGGAAAAAACTGAAAAATGGTTCCCATATTGCTCGCAGTACTCCGGTCGAGTAAACAAAATCAAAGAACTCTATGCAACTTCATTCTGGAGTCAAGCCATGAATAAAGCAGTAAACAATGTTAACCAAGGATAGAATAATGGAAAATCAAGGAACTGTGTGTAACTTCAGTGGGGAGTGATGCAGTCGAGCTATATCATAAAGCAACAAGGACAAAATAAGTCGCACGCCAAGAAGGAACAAGATGAAGACAGAATGCATGTAAAATCAGAGGCCTCAGGTGGAAAAAATGTGATCAACCCTTGGCCTCATCCTCAACTACTCCCTCCGTCCCATAGATTTAGTCCGGGGTGTCCTGTTGAAATAGTCCAATTTCTTTATTTTGGCATATTATTAAAAATATTTTTTTTGAAGGACCCACAATTTTATACAACTCGACACACATCAATTGTTCTCCTTAAAAACCGCTCTGTAAAAAAGTGAACTAAATCTATGGGACGGAGGGAGTATTACTTTATCATGTCATCTCAAGAAATAATAGGACAACTATTATCATGGTATTACCGTAATAGAAGCCCATAGACTATAATATCACTAAAGAAAGACAGAAATCCAAAATTCTAAGAAAGAAATCACGCACTTGCACACTTCCCACACAGCAAAACCACAGGATCTAGCCAAAGAAGTATTATAAGATGCAAATAAACCAAAAAACTAGTCACAATAGAGATTTTCACAAGCAAGCTCAAACTCTCAAACGGGAGAAGATGCAGAAAGCCCTACGAACTCCCCACTTTCCATTTTAGGTTTAGCTCATTTAGATAAACGCTGAAGCTTTACATTAATAATCTACTCAAAAGAAAACGATGAAAGCATCTCCAATTGCAATATTTCCAGAGCCACTCAATTCGGATATCCCAACTTCGGCATACAAAATCAAATATCAAAACCTAACTCACCAGTTAACCCACTCAAATTACCATGAGACGATACGAAAGGAACACTTAAAAACAAATTAGAAGCACTAATTCACCAAGCGAATTTTACCGGGCATCTTATCAGCAAGGCCAAGAGAAACAGCAAGCTTGGGCATCTGCTTCCTCCATGCGGAGGCGACGACGAGCTTCCTGTACAAATCCACATCCTCCTCCTTCACAATCCCAAAAGTTACCAAATGCTGCAAGAAAGTATGCACATCGGGCGTCTTCACATTCTCAATTCCTCCTCTCTCCTCTAAGCTCTTCTTCCATGTCTCCGCTATCTCCTCCGCCTTCCCCTTAATGCTCGGCGTCACCAACATCCTCTCCTTCCCGAGCACAGGATCCACCATCACCGGAATCAGCGATTCCAATAACAAAACGCACGCCCATCCCAAATCGTAGCTATAGCCAGCGCTGTTACTACTCATCACCGGAAAAACCTCGGCGATCGCTTCCAGAACGAATCGCGGAGGATCGATGCAATCAGCCAAAGCTTTCGGCAATTCCGATCTGAACAGCTCGAGATCCTTCTTCCTCGAGGTAACGAAGATCCAGAACTCCTTCGCCGCCATCTTGTAGCAGAAGCTCTTCAATTTCATCAACAAACCCTCCGAATCATCGACTTCCGGCTCCTCCTCCCGGACGCGACGGACATCGGAAAACGAGATCGACATTTTCGTCGCCTTCTCAAGCGTCTCGAACGCGACCGACAGCGATTTCGAAATGGACGACTCGCGCGAGTCGAGAGCTTTCAGCGACTGCTGTGTCTCCTCGTTCAGGGCATCAACCTTCGCCTTGAGCGCGTCCGATTTCTTTATGAGGTCCTGCTCGAGGGAGGAGAAGTGATCGGAGAGCTCTTTCCAAAGGAGAGTGCAGCTCGTCATCAGCGACGTCTGCCGCTGGAAATCGTCGAAACTCGGCGGCGAAGGATGAGTCAACTCGCCCGGATCGGGTAGCGAGCCCATTGTGAGAGGAGCAAACTGGATTGCAGGTTGAGTCAGAGAACTCGGTAGAAAATTAAACCCTAGTGAAAATTTAGAGAGAGAATGAGAGGAGTGAGAAAGTGGGGAAGATAAAGTTGAGGCGAGTTGAAAGAAAGTACCGAAATTGATGACGTGGCGGATTATGAGAGAAATGTAAACTACTGTGTTGAGCTGGTCGAGGCTAACATGAGCTGGGAGTAGATGGTGCACGATAGTATTAGTTTTTACGTATACAGTTTGCCGGAATGAGAATGTTCACTGCTCAGTCACATGTAGACTGTAGTTACAGATTAAATTAATTATTTATTTATTGTTTACATGTATCTTCGCTGGATTATCTTAAATAAATTAGGAACAACGAGCACTTTCCCCAATTCAAAATTAAAAATATTATTTAAAAATCATTCAAACTCAATTGCTGTTACTATTCGCGTTTCATAATATTTTTTGTTTAAGGATATTGCAACCAGAAATTATAATATTTAAATAAAATTGTTACGCAAACATAGTTCACAAATATTATGAGTGTTTGAAAAAATTTATGATAAACAGCTTATAACTTTCAACTATCTTGAAAAAGAAAATGAATATTTGCAATAAACAACTTAAAAGTGGTAGTTTCTTTATTTTAGATCCAAGATATAAAATTTGATAAATGGCTATTTGCCTGCTGAAACTGATTGTTGATAGTTTTTATAATTTTTATTTAATTATATCCTTTTATTATTTTACAATTATTTTATTTTTTAATTAATAACAAATCAATATAATTAATTTTATATATATATATATATATAACTTATACTTTTCCTTCAGATTTTATGAACATAATTTTTATTTTATTTTTGTTTTTATTATAATTAATAATATTACCTGTTGGGAAATAATTAAGTTATGAATGATCCAAAACCCCTAGTTATAGATGAACTAGTTGATGTAATTGTTTGGTCTATTTCTCAATCTGTTTGTGTATAGGTTGATTGATTTTATTTGAGACTATGTCTGTCTCAAGATGCTTTCTTTTGTTCAGTCTAAGAGGATTGAAATTGAGTCCATTTTAGTCAAGATGTGCATGAACAAGACTGAAGTAAGGTCAGGACGGGTTACATGATTTAGAATCTTATCTAAAGGGTCCTAATGAACTAATTGATGTACGATGTATGATGCGCAGATTTCAAGATAGATGGTCAACAGAGTCAATCAACTACCGAATCAACATTGATCAATCCAAAAGTTCCATGTAAAGTTTCAGAGGGACACTATCCCGCATGTACTGACTGACCCAACATCAATTAGACCAACTCCGAATCTAAGATAAAAGTCTGAATATTTAGAATCTGGTGTCCCTCCCCCCTAGGGGTGCAAAACGGTTCACAGTTAATCGGTTATTACCGTTACTGAACCGAAACCGCCGGTTAACGGTAACCGATTAACCATTTTTCGGTTAACGGTATCGATATCGGTTAATGATTATAGGCTACAAACGATTAACGGTAAACCGTTCGGTTAATCGGTTGTAACCGAATTAACCATTTAATTAATAATTAAATAATAAATATATTATATATATTAATATATTATTATTTATTAATATCATTACTTAAAATTTAAAAACTAAAGTCAACTATTTGACTATGTGCGTACGTATAACGTATTGATTCTCAATTGAATTCTCAAATCAAATCTCTCCCTCGAGTCTCGAGTCTCGACTCTCGCTCTGTCTCTCTCCCGGATCCGGCCGTCTCCAGTCTCCACTCTCCCGTGGTCGTGACCCCGTCTGAGCCCTCTCCGGCCCTCCAGGCTCCCACCGCCAACCAGCAACCGCCGGCCCGCCCAGCCGCGGCTCCGCCCGTATCGTCACTCGACTCACTCGTCGGCCTCCGGCCCTCCGCCCATCGTCACTGCCCACTGGTTAGTTCATCTTCCTTCCTTCGTCCTCCAATCCTCCTAATCTTAATTATTAACTGACTTAATTTGGGGAAATTTTGGGTTATGGGAAAAAAAGAAATGTCAAATTGTCAAATTGGGATTTAGGGTTTTGTTTTAACTTTTCAATTTATCTATTAATATTATCAATTCATTAATTAGGTAAACAAAAAATCTCATTTTGATTTATGAATTGAAATTGTTTATGAAACTCAAATATAGCTTGGTGAATGACTGAATGCCGGTGACAGGAAATTAGGAGAATTATCAATTATTTACGTGGGGTTTAATTAGAGATTTAGAGTGAGATATGAGATGTCATCATGTCATATGCAACCTTTTAGAGTTTGAATTCAACTTATATTCTTATATTGATAATTTTTGGAATTTATTTTTATATCTAGCAATGGAGGAGAATCAAGAAATTGAGTCGAATGCAAATATACAAGGTAGCAGTGCCAACACACGTATTGGTGAATCACTTCAAGACAGTATTATTAGTAGATTTGGAGGCTGATGAGGAAGCACGAGAGAAAGCTATGGGAAACCCAAGCAAAAAGAGGAAAACTCAAGGAGCTCCAAGGTCTCTTGCTTGGAAGGAATTCACTCAAGAGTTTATTACTCTTGGAGATCCTCCAAAAACAGTGAGATACGGCAAATGCAAAACATGTTGAGCTTTGATTAAGGCGGATTCGAAGGCTAATGGCACAACTGGTTTGAAAAATCACACTCAAGTTTGTAACAAAAGGCAAGCAACAAAAAGTAGTCAGACAACCCTCAATTTAAAACCTAGTTCTTCTGTTGCGGGAGAGGGGTCATTGACTTCTTTCAAATTCAATCAGCAAACTAGCAGGTTGAGGCTAGCTGAAATGATTATCCTTGATGAGCTCCCGTTCAAATTTGTTGAGCGTCTGGGATTTAGGAGGTTAACAGAAAGCCTAAACCCTAATTTTCGTATTTTCGTATCCCATGTAGAGAGACAGTGAGGGCTGATTGCATGAAGCTATTTCTAGATCATAAGGAGTCTTTGAAGTCATTTTCCAGAAACAAGGAATTGGAAGAGTGTCTATCACTACTGATGGATGGACTTCAAACAACGACACAAATTTCATTTGTGTTACAGCACATTTCATCAAGGATTGGAACCTGCAAAAAAGGATCTTTAGTTTTCGCAAGGCTGACGGTCACAAGGGAGATGACATTGGTGCAGCAGTTATCTCTACAATCGAGGAGTGGGGCTTGGAGAGATTACTTTGTTGCACGATGGACAATGCATCGTCAAATGATAATGCAATCAAATACATGAAGCCGATGTTAGAGAGGAATGCTAATATGGTGGATGAGAAGTACCTCCACATGCGATGTGTTGCACACATCATTAATTTGATTGTTCAAGACGGATTGGAGGAGATCGGTATGTTAGTTAGACGAGTGAGAGAAGCTGTTAAGTGGGTAAAGGCTTCATCATCCAGATTGGAGCAATTTAAGGAGGCTATGCAAATTTTTAAGATTGACACAACGAAGGGCTTATGCTTGGATGTGCCTAAAAGATGGAACTTCACCTACTTGATGTTAGATGCAGCGGAGCTGTACGAGAAAGCTTTCAAGTGGTTTAGGTCCGAACATGCAACTTTCAAGCAAGACTTGATGCTAAGGAAGCACAAGGAGCACTCTATTGGAGCACTCGTTGATCTAGATTGGGTTAATATTCGTAGGATGTGTGAGTTTTTGGGAAAATTCTATGATTTTACCCTTCTAGTTTCCGGCACGACATATGTGACAGCATATTTATTTTTTAAGGAAATGTGTGATGTCTTTGAAGTCATTTCAGAGTTTGAGCTTCATCCAGATCAATAGTTTGTTGGGATGGCCGAGAGGATGAGGAAGAAGCTTGAAAAATATTGGTTGGAGGCGGAAGAGCTAAATCCTAGAATGAACAAGATCTTATACGTTGCAGCCTTATTGGATCCGAGGCAAAAACTGCAGCAAGTAGAAAACTGTTTGATAACCATCTATGGTGAGACAAAGGGAGCGGAATTGGTGAGATTAGTCAAAGATCATTTGGAGGAGTTGTTTGCCTTTTATAAGGCACATCATGTGAATCCTACCCAACCATCACTCAAAAAACCTACCTTTAGTACGCCCCCAGTGGAAATGAGGTAGCACTCACAAACTCGTCGGGGAGCTAGAAAAAGAGGTTCATGTAGCCTTCTACGTCAAGTAGAACCGAATGCTACAGCTACATCAGAGATTGCGGTTTATTTAATAGAAGATCAACTGAACTTGAATGAGGGTGCCCTTCATGATGATGAGAGTGAGCTTGAGAGCTTTGATATCTTGAAGTGGTGGATGATGCATAACCTTTGCTTTCCAATTATGGCGGAGATGGCAAAGGATATCTTGGCCATCCCCATATCGAGTGTTGCTTCAGAGTGTGCATTTAGCACAGGAGGTCGCGTTCTCTCCCCCTTTCGAAGCTCATTGGAACCGGTTATGGTGGAGGCCCTTATTTGCGTTGAAGATTGGTTGAGATCTATTTCAACCGCTACCATCTTCTTAAGTGACGAAGAAGAAGACACTGAGGGCGATCAAGAAAAGGCCTTTGATAGTAATTACTTAATTTAAGAATATTCTATTTTTTTTTTATTTCTGAGTACTCAATACTTTCTATTTATTTCATCTGTTTGTTTGAATAGGGACAACTCAAGCTAGACTTGGTCTTGGTGGAGGTTCCATGTCGACAACTCGTACATCAGAGAGTGCTCAGACAAGACAAAGTGGCATAGGATATGAATATTTGTTTAACCGTTTAAGGTACTTATTTCTTTTTCTATGTAAATTGACTATTGAGTTTTATTATTCATTATATCTTGACTATTATTTTTTGAATGTTTGGTCAAGTTTTCAGATATTCGGTTAAGGGTTTTCAAGTTCAAGAATCAAGATCAATTTGCTATTTGGAATTTGGAAATTGGAAACTTTTGAAGTATTACATCCTACCTACCTTTATGTTATGGCTCTTAGCTTGCTATATTTCTACCTTACCTACCTTTATGAATTATGGCTTTATCATAGACTATTACATTTCATATTACCTATTGAATATTGAATTGTTGATGGTATCGGACTATCGGTGAATACTTGTTTTGTCTACTTGTTGACTTGTTGATGGTTGATGGATGGACTAGATTCGACGTTGGAATTTGGGCTTGCTGCCTTTTTGAATTTTTGGTTGAATGTTCATGGTTTCTTGCTTTTTGTGGAGTATATTGCTTTTGTGAAATGGAAACAGGTTATGTTCGGTTAGAGTTAGACTTTTGGCGGGCAAAATGACTAAAATCTATGAATTGAGCCCTGATGCTGAAATTGGAATTGGTTAACCGCCTCTAATCGGTTACATTTACGGTTACCGCTTTTTGGTGTTTTTCGATAACGGTTAACCGAAAAATAGTAACGGTTAACCATTACCGAACCGTTTTGCACCCCCCCCCCCCCAAATACACTCGAGATCATACGGGACAAACAATTAGTATCAGAGCATTGGTCAGATCGACAAATGTTTCTGTATACTAGGTCGACTTGATCAGACCCCATAACCTTTTCTCATAAAAATACTCATATTTTTACTCTGCTATTATGGTTGAACAGTTAACAATGTCTGGAATGCCGATATTCTCAATTGCCACCTATGACATCTGAGCCTGAGAATGGAATCTCACATATCCTCAATTCACGACTGTATGTGGGATGTTGTTATTGATGGCCCGATAATCATTACCGTACCCAACATACGAGTATTGCAAACTGACTCCAAAGGTGACAAAAAGACCACCATCGCTACTGGAGATGAAGTGCCCAAGGTTAGAATCCAGTTGAATGTTGAAGAAAGAAAGACCAATAACTTGGATAAAGTGGCCAAGAATATAATCTTGCTGACTCTGAATGGTGATCTTGGAACAGTCAAAACTTGCAAAACTGCAAAGGAGATGTGGGATACTCTCAAGAAGCTGAACCAAGAAAACGAGAAGATTAAAGATAACAAACTTAAGGTTGTTATACGCAAACTTGAGAATTTCGTCTTGCAGGATGGCGAGCGGATCAAAGACATGTACATTCGGTTCACGCTCTTGGAAAAGTGTTCTTAAATAAGGAGCTAAATGAACAGATCATTCAGGGACTTACTAAAGAAGAATGGAAGCACATACATTATCCAACGATCTGAGAAGTTCAACATGCAATCGCCTGAATCCCTATCCTCTGACATGAAGACTGCTAAGATCGAGATTGAGCATCTTGACATTTAAAGAATAAAAAAGAAAACTCAAAGACAATCGCATTCAAGGCTTCTGGGAAATGTGACAATCCGAACCACTAGAACTCTTTGTGTTATTTAGATTCTAAATTTTATCTTGTTATCTATTGCATAAGTCATTTCTTAAAAGCATCGCTTTATGAGTCTGAATCAATCGGACTGATCTCATAAACAGTTGCACTGACAGTTACTGTTGCATTGATAAGTTTAAAGGGCTCACACTATTTCGCACGTACTGACTGACTCAATATCAATTAGACCAACTCTAAATTTGAGATAAAAGTCGGAAAATTTAGAATCAGGTTATTCCCCCCCCACTCGAGTTCATACATGGACCAATATTAGTTATAATTGATTGTTTAGTTACTATTTTTTAACAATAATTATTATTAAAATATTATTTGTGTCGGTAAATGTAACTTCTCAATTTTCTTCTTAGAGAAATTTTAAATTATTTAATGACATGAATGGTAAAAAAAATCATTTAAAAAGGTAATAATCGGTTATATTATTAACATTTATAAATACTATTTTTCTACTCTCAGTGTTGGAATTTTGTATACTGGAAGTAACTTTTGTGCTTATATATAAAGTGTTTTTCTTTCAACTGTTTTACTCTCCTATTTGATTTAATATATATTTGCACATGTTTAATCTTTTATCTTATATGAAAGCTAGATTGTGTAGTGTGTTGTAGATCACAGAAACCTACACAACTGGTTGAACTATCAAGAAATAAACAGTTATCACAGCTAAGACAATTTTAGGATAAGCTGTCGGTTTAAGCTGCATTTTAGATAGGAAGTAACTTGTCTTGGTTGTTTGTCTATACTGGTATACTAAAGGTGATGTATTGACGGATCACAGTGAGATGTATTCTCCTGACTGACCTTAGTGGAGTACCAAGATCTCGGTGACTTAGCTAGCTTAAACTTGATAAGACTTCAACTGAGTGCATTTGACGTGGAATATCATTGAGAAATAGGAATTCGCATTATCAAAGGATTTCTTGCGATTATTTCTATGTTAGCTATCACTATAATGGATCAATAGTAGGGTTATAATGGATCAATGCCTATTTAGTGCAATTTATGTGGAAAGTGTCTATTTCTACAATTAAAATGGTGAGCGTGTCTATTTGTGGAATTCCCCTTATTAATTTACTGTGTATTAGTGTATGGACGTTTTTCCTATATATACAATATTTTAGTGAAAATTGAATAGAACAGCAAGGTCGATTTTAAATATGACACTTTTTTTAAAGAAAATTTATCTTAACGGGACAGGGGAAGAGATAGAACTCAAAATCTATTATTCGCATACGAATATTAAATATCAACTAAGTTACATGATGTTGGTATATGTTACACCCCTGAATTTGCCTACCGAGATGTGTCATGACTGGGGCACATTCTAGCTGTAGGAGTAGGTTTTCTTTCCAACAGATCTATTATCAACTAAGAATATAAATAGAGGAAGTCTTATTTTCATTCAAGACACTTAGAACTAAAGCAATCAAAGCACTCACACGCTCTAGCAATCTACAAGCTTCTTTCCATTGGATCTATTTTCAATTGAGACTATAAATAGGGGAAGTCTTACATTCATTCAAGATACTGGAACTCAAGCAATCAAAACACTCACAAGCTCTAGCAATCTACAAGCAAAACACTCAACGAAGAACTTATAGCGATAGAATTATCCTTCTTCTTCCTACTAGAGTGAACTTAGTTCCCACTCTATTTTCCTAAGCTACCTCGTAATATCTCAGGCTTAGATTGAAGGAGTTCAGACTCTGAATTGTTCTTATTGTTAGAACTCCTTCGAGTTGGAAACTTAAGACAAACCCTACCATACGAGACTTAAAATGTTATTATTATTGCTTGCTTACCATCTGTATTAAAAGATTTGAAAATCATACAACTTTCAGTTTTCAGTAAAATGTTAAAACTTGCACAAGCATAACTGAACATTTTTTAGCAAACAAGTATTTTTCAAACGAGACTTAAAAATTGAGCCTACACTTTCCGCACATTATCCAAGCTGTTTATATTACTAACTAACTAAGATCAGTAAGTGATACTCAATAAATATATCACTCTACCAATGATCAAGAAGCTTATTTGACTAAATGAACCTGTAACTCTATAATATACTGACTTCTGCATTCAAGCCAAAAGTTGAACTAGTTGTATTATCCCTCTACACTTGAAATCTCATGAACCAATATCAAGAGTTAATAATCACATTCTAATTAATTAAAATAGACAGCATATAATCCATTTCCTATTTTCTATTGAAAGATGTCTTCACTTCCAAACTTTTCTCAGTGTAAACAACATGTTGGCAGTGGCATAGATCGGCTCATTAGAATTTTTAAATTTTTTTTTAATGTACAAATATTTTTATTTGAAAAAGATAGACAATTGTTAAATGCTAAATACAACAAGCTAGGAATCAAAAATCTTTTATAAAAATACAAGGTCTAGTCAAGGCGGTCCTAAAGATAAATGGTTTAGGGAAATAGGAAAAAAAAAAAAAAAAAAAAGGCCAGCGCTAACACAAGCGGTACATTTTGGAAGTTCTCTAAAATAAAACATAATATAGTATTGCAGAACACTTTCTAAAGAAAATGAACAAAAATCATTTAAATTGCACATAAATAGCACGAAATTGTAACATGGTCAAGCCGCGAACGGATTTGGGCCCATTTTGTGTGTTTCTTTTAAAAAAATTAATCGTTTTTAATTGTTTTTAGTTATTTTAATTTTAATTTTTTTAATTCTTTTTTCCAATTTTTATTAAGATGGGCGTCTCATTTGTTGTGGATCATTTATTTTGAAAAAAAAAATGTCAGTTTCGTTTTGAACGTCATCTACTATCACTGATGAAAGTGTTATTTGTTTTGAAAAAAAAAATCATTTGTTGAGCATCATTCATTTTGAAACACAAGTATCATTTTTGTTTTCAAACGCCATCTACCACCACTGACGGAAGTGTCATTTGTAGAGTGTCATTTGTTTTGAACAAAATTGTTATTTATAGAACATCATTTGCTTAAAACAAAAGTGTCATATATTGAGTATTAATTGTTTTGAGAAAAATGTGATTTACTTAGAAATGTCAATTGTTTTTAACAAGAATTTCATTTGTTTTGAACAAAATGTGTCATTTATTTTGAACAAAATTATCATTTATTGAGTATCAATTATTATGACACATGTATATCACTAGGGTGGCAAAGTAGCGGGCTGGGCCCGCCCAGGCCTGGCCCACCAGGCTTTCAGTAATTTGTCGGGTCGGGTCGGGCCCGCCCGAAATTCATTCGGGCCCAAAAATCTTAAGCCCAGCCCAGCCCTGGGCTTTCGGGCGGGCGGACGGGTTTACCTCGAGTTTTTTATATTTTTTATTTTTAAATAAAATTGAGAATCGAAAGTTGAAACGGAAACCAAGAAAAATATATTAAAGTTAAATTTAATTGCAAATATGAGTCTTAATGTCTTATGATGAGTTGATAACATTTTGAATCTTCATTTGATAATTTTATCACTTCAACTTTTTCTTCATCTACATATGAAGATTAAAATTTGAAAATATAAGTCAATGCAAATATTTGAATTTGAAGTTAGAAATAAAATATTAAATATCATTACCCCACTTTCAGATTAATTTTCGTTTGATGATTAAGTTAATTATTAATATTATATATATATATATATATATATATATATATATATATATATATATATATATATATATATATATATATAATATAATTTCTAACCAACATTATATTTTTTTAAGAGAGAAATGGAATCATGCAACGGAGATGAATGGTGGTATTGAATCATAAGACATTAAGACTAATATTTGCACTTAAAGTTATCTATGAGATATATTTATGAGAAATTTATCTATGAGATATATATATATATATATATATTGGGCTAATTACAATTGATAACGTGTTCATTGCTATTGGGCTAGTATTATCGGGCGGGTTTCTGGCGGGCTTTTTAAGGCCCGAGACCCCAGGCTTTTTTCGGAACCCCCGGGCTTTTTTAGGCCCGAGCCCAATAAGCCCTATGGGCTCTCTGGACGGGCTTTTTTAGGCCCGGATTCATTTCGGGTCTTTATTTTTTAAGCCCAACCCAATCCTGGGTGCGGGTACCCTGGGCCGGCCCATCGGGCCAGGCCCATTTTGCTAGCCCTATATATCAGTGATGGTAGAAGACGTTCGAAATGAAAATTGACATTCTTGTTCAAAACTATTGACATTTCTTAATAAATTGCATTTTTTTTTCTCAAAACAAGCGGCATTGTTGTTCACAATAAAAACACTCTCGTCCATAAAAAAAAAAGCTAAAAAAGTTACATTAAACAAAATTAGACAAAAAATTAAAAAAAATAAAAAATAAAAACAAAAGTTAAAAAAATACTAATAAAGACGTGGAACCGGGTTGCAGATCTTGGGACGACTCGGGCACACAGTAGTCCACCCCCAAAAATAGATATGTATTCTTACTTAAACAAATACTACTCCTACAAAATAACAAGTGATTTTCCTTTGGAAGGACTATCCACGATTAGTAAGTACAACAATTTCATACATAAAAAAAATCAGTTACAACTATCGTATCATTAAAAAATAATAAATTAAAATGTAGTACGAAATCTATTGCTGAAACTTGGAGAAATGAAAATTAGAGAAAAACAACCAATTTGCATGTTTGTGAAGCTAAATGGGCAAAGCAAATTTAACATCCACTCATTGTTGATAATCATGCATCTTTTATTTTTGTCTATGGGCCTAAAAAAGAATACAATATCATCCGGACTCCCATTTAATATTTACTGGTAAGAGAAAGGAATTTGTTACTACTGTCTATTAAATAATTTACGAGAAGAAATTTAAGAAATGAGAGATCGATTGTTTTTCTGGAGAAATTGAGAAAGAGCAAGGAGCAAAACTACCGAACAGCCGAAGAGATCTATGGGGTGTTTGGAGTAGTTGAAGTTTATTGATAAGTGTTGAAAGCAGCTTATTTGAAAATCAGTTAGTATTTGGAAATAAGTGCTAAAAACAGCTGAAAGTGGGAAAAATCGTGTTTGGAATATTGCTGATAGAAGTAGCTTATTGTTACTTTTTAGAATAAATGTCTATTTTACCCTTAGTGTTATTAAATAATTATAATTTATAATAAATAAATAAAATTCAAAAATTATTCTTATTCTATATTTATTTTTTGCTTTATAATTTTAATCTAATATTATAAAATATTAAATTAATATAAATATTATATAATACTATAATTGATAGAGAGAGGAAGAGACACGGCTAGTATGTTGAAGAAAAAGAATTCTAACAAATATTAGGAATATAGATATTTTTCGAATTAAACAAAGTTTTTAAGGATAATTTGGTCCGGAAAAATCATAAACAATAAGTTAAAGCTGAAAGCTGGGGTGGAGCAGCTTCAGCTGCTTCTCTATTTTTGACCCAATTTTAGAAAATCTCAGCTTTAAGCTGGATGTCTCAAACACCTCCACAGCAGCTTAAAGCTGAAAGCGGCTTTCGATAAGTTGTTCCAAACACCAACCTAAAAGACTTAGGACTCATTTTTTGTTTTTTTGTTTTCTTTTATGGGTTTATTTAATTATTTGGCCCTTGAAATTTGAGACAAAACTACTGAAGCAAAATTTCTTAATGGACTCATTATATTTATGGACCGAAAACAAATTTGGGGCTCCTAAAGTTCGGGGTCCTTAGCTGTCACTCAGGTTGAGTCCTGGGTCTAATTTCATTTGCCAACAATCTTAATTATAAGATTAGTAAGATCGAGATGAAATATTATCCGTACTAAATTATTAAAAATAATATGAAAAGTATAACAGTAGAAGTGTGTAAAAGTTTTCAAACAAACACAATTAAGTTTTGAACTTATGCACATTGTGTGTCATGGTGGACACTTGAAAATGAAAGACTGGACTGTATACGTTCAGCTAATTAAGACCACCTCCAAATAATTTTGTCACTCAATATAATCCTAAGTACTACAAGGACACAAATTAATAAGAATATCAATTATCCCATGAGATAACATAATGGTTACGAACCTCAATTCAAAAGGTTGCTGTAAATGCAATCTATGTCAAAATTACAAATAAAATGGCACTCGGGAATTATTAATAACGAATATATTAACAATCTTTTTATTTTATTATTTATCTTAAAATCTTTATGAAAACACATACGATATAATAAGAGATTAAAGAAATGCATAATGTTTGCAAACCATCATTTTATTATATTCAAACTGACAGGAAAATAGACTAAAGTCTAATTTACATAGATAGAAATAAAAGGAAATATATACAACATAATTATATAACTAATATCCTCTTTACACCTGCTTCATTAAATTATCATAAATTGACTCATCTCGCCCACGCATAAGCATCATCATTCAAATGCCCTCCATTTGCTAACAAATTTGGGGTCAAATTATAAATTGGCAAAGATGAGGGATCAGCCACCCCATGATGCTCCATCCCCGGCGGCGAGTCTCTTGCTGAGCCACCGCCATCTTCCTCCTCTTCTTCAAGAGGCAATCTTTCATATGTTGCATTAGCAAACGTCGCCGATATCACCATAACCGGCCCCGCCGCCACCAGCGGCCCCACTACACTCCCTCCGACCACTTGCCCCTGCCCGCCGGCCAAGTAAACCGTTAAACCGGTAGCACCGGGCGGAGCTGGACCGGGGAGAAAAGCCCCCGTTAGTGAGAGAATCTCGAAACGGCCTTGCAGCACAACAGCTGCGCTCGTGGCGGCCGGTTGGCGTATGGTGACGTTGGCGACGGAGCCGTTGCCGCTGAGCACGCAGACCCCGCGCTGGCGGCGGCGGGCGAATTGGGCGATGCTTTCCGCCACATCGGTGCCTCCAGCGACTTCCATGACGTGGCTGCGTAGGGCGTTAGGGCTGTCTCGGGTAACGAAAATCGGCGGTTTAGGCTTGTTCTTCGAACCGGGAGGCCGGCCTCTAGGGCGGCGCGTGCCGTACTCGACGGCGCCTTCCTTTGGCTCATCATCGCCGCCGTCTTTTTCGTCTTCGTCTTCACCGCGGCTGCTGCTTCCTCCGCCGCTCTTCTGGTTGATGGATAGCAACATATCCCTCTTGCTGCTCATCAGTGAAGCCGGTTCAGAACCAGTTAAAGCCACCTGAGCTCCGTCCCACCACCGGTTCGCCAGAATTGCTGGTTTTGATCGACCGGATCACTTCTCAACCAAGAAAAGAAGAAAGCTCACAAACCTAATTAATTACAGTAGTTAATCAGAAACCCTTGATCTGTAATTATGGATAAAAATTTTGAACCCTAAGAGATGATTGCTACGATGAAGGGATGAGAACAAATTACAAGTGAAGAAGATCAGATACAAGTTTATGGAATCAAGCAAAGAAAAAAAGAAGATATATTATATTTATATGAAATCTAAGGATTATATATATTTTAATTTGAGAAGACCATTAGAAAAAACAAGTTTACCTAATGAGGTATCAAGAACAAAGGAGATGAGAGAATAAAGAAGGGAATAGACTGAAAAACTATTTTAGTATAAAAATACTAACAACTCCAAACCACTAAGAAAAGATAAACTATATTTGATCATGTCTTTTCCAATCATATTGATTAGGTTTCTACCATATTCTATAGAGCCCTTTTGGCTCTCAATACTGCTGCTGCTGCTGCTGCTCTGTGTGTGTGTGTGTGTGTGTGTTTTGTTTAAATAAATTAGGGTTTTGAATGGTGGGGTCACCTGCAAGTTGGCAGGTGGTGAGCACGTCGCTGTCTCTGTTCCAATATATATATATTTGATTGAAGAATGAATCTCAACATTTTGGACGCATTCGGATTGGTGGACGAATTTGAAAATCACTTTGAATTTCGTATGGATTTGTTATAACAACCATTATAAGACATTCTACATACAGTATTAGCAATATGTAATTAATTCCGGTTTAAGTTCCAACAAATATACTAATAGAGGGGGCGGATTGTATGTCTCAAATTTTATGTCTCAATATTATCCCATTAGTAAAGTTATGTGGTTACGAATTACGCTACAATTTTACGAATAAATTATAATCACCTAAGTAGTTATACTAATGGAATAACATTGAAACATGAAAATTAGAAAAGATCTCACTACACTAATAAGAGAGTGTACATTGATGTTAAAATAAATTAATTTATGATTTGTTTTACTTAGATCTTTGTCTGCTAGGGCGGAACCAGAGTAAGTAAAGACAAAAACTTGTGTCCATCATATTGCACATGCAATATGATCCAATTACTCAATTTTGATCCGATTTGACCCGCATTTGACCCGCTGATATCAGCATAACGTCATTATTCCTTTTTATTTTTTTATTTTTTATTTTTTCATTTTTTTCTTTTTTTCTTAAATTTGTTTTCCTTTTTCTATTTTTTCCCTTTATTTGTAAGGACGTGCGTGTCACTCTTTGTGAACAAAAGTGTCATTTTTCTAAACAATTTTTTTTATTTTTGTTATTTTTTCTGATTTTTTTGATAAGGAATGTGTGTTATTCGTAATGAATAAATGTGTCTTTTTTATTTATCTCAAAGTATCAATCGCAACAAATAAAAGTGTCATTTGTATTTAAATAAAGTGTCATTTGTATCATTTATTAACTATTAATTATTTTTGAAAAAATGCGATTTGTTTAAAAAAAAGTGTCATTTATTTATGAAAAAACTGTCAATTGTCTATGTTGTTTGTGTCAATCATGACAAAAGAACGTGTCAATGATGAGCAGAGTGTCTGTTTAAGCCATAATTCATAGTAGAGTACAGACTGTCAATTATATCTGATGTGAGTGTCACTCACGACAAAAAAACGTGTCAATGATGAGCAGAGTGTCTGTTTAAGCCATAATTCATAGTAGATAGCAGAGTGTCAATTGTATCTGTTGTGCGTGTCCTCATGACAAAAGAACGTGTCAATGATGAGCAGAGTGTCTGGTTAAGCCATAATTCACAGTAAAGAGAGCAGAGTGTCAATTCTCTCTATTGTGCGGGCCAATCATGACAAAAGAACAAGTCAATGATGAGCAGAGTGTCTGAGCAATAATTCACAGTAGTGCATAGTGTAATTGTCTCTGTTATGCGTGTCAATCACGATAAAAGAATGTGTCAATGATGAGCAGAGTGTTTGTTTAAGCTATAATTCACAGTAGAGAACAGAGTGTCAATTGTCTCTGTTATGCGTGTCAATCATGATAAAAGAGCGTGTCAATAATGAGCAGAGTATCTATTTAAACCATAATTCACAATAGAGAGCAGAGTATCAATTGTCTCTGTTGTGCGTGTCAATCTTGACAAAAGAACGTGTCAATGATGAGCAGAGCGTCTGTTTAAGCTATAATTCACAGTAGAGAGCAGAGTATCAGAAATGTTACTCAAAGTGTCTTACAAATAACAAAATTGTTCACAACAAATGACACTTTATGTTACAAGAAATGACACTTCAATAAATTAGTTAACCAATAAGCTCATAGCAAACGCAAGGATCTCAATACTCCAAACAAAATCACATTAAACTTCTATAAAAACCAAAATGATTGTGAAACTCGATTTACAACAATAATACTCTTAGCTTACATATGTCCTAAAATTTTGCATCAATTGAAATCCATACCTTCTTGTTTATAATCTCAATTTGAGATGTCTGGTGCTTGCAGATAGTACTGAGCTCTTTGTACTCCATTTCCTACATCAAGAAAGCAACAAACAATGCTTAGGACAACTATTTAGATGTATATATCAACACAAAGTTCAGATTCAAACAAACATTGGCTGTCAATTCATTTAAATTTGATTCATCCACCATAGCTAAACTTTTCAAGCTATCTTTAATCTCATTGCTCAAGATTTTTCCTTGACATTTAATGCAAAACAAAAGTAGCAGAGGGCTGATCTGAATGGTGTTGTTCGGGTGAGGCGGATTTTAGGCATGGTTTGAGAGCCAAATGCTCAAATGAGAAGGATGCAGAAGATCTAGTTGGAGCAGAGTTCCTTTGATGATGGTCGATGATCACTAATCTCCTCGCACGGAGAGCGCGAGGTGCGACGGCGACGGCAACGGAGGCGGATAGAAGAAAGAGAAAGAGGCGACAGAGAGAAAAGGCGGAGAGAACAGAGGCAGAGAGAGCGAGGCGAAGAGAGTGTATGCGGTTCTGGAGGATTGCACGGAGGTGGATTCGGCCACCGGAGCGACGGAGGCGGAGGCACGAGGAGCGACGACAACGGAGGCGAAGACGGAGAGGAGTGACGGCGGCAGAGACAGGGAGGACGGTGGGAGAGAGAGAGAGAGAGAAAGGTGAGATGCAGAGAGAAAGAGGGGAGAGAGAGAAAGGGGGTAGTGGGAAGGGGAGGAGACGGGAGAGAGGGAGTGTGATTCAATAATTTATTTTTTTTAACATTGAACAGGGTCAAACTCGGATCAAAATTGACCAATTGGATCATATTGCATGTGCAATATGATGCACCCTAGTACATCTCATAAGTAAACTTTAGAATTTGAAGGGGCAATTTAATTTCGACAAAGACAAATATAATTTGGGCTAAAGTGTACTCGTCCGATTGAATGATAAAACAAATAATGAGGAATAAAAATATATGTTAAAAAACGTCCATGCCATGCATGCTACTAATAGTAATATGTTTATAATTGTAACTTTAAACATTAATTTCATGCATTCCGGATTGATGGTGACTTTATGTAATTATGTATTCATGAAATACTTTCTTAATATTTATTAACTGCACGTACTCGTGTATCATGCTACTACACGCAGCGCACTTGTAAATAAATAATATTATAATTTGATAAGTTTTCATTTACATCGAACTTGCAACACAACATTTTGTAGTGCATTTGTTTTTTCTATTTAGTTTACAAATTATTACATAAAAATGTATTCAATAAAAAAACATGTCGGTAAGGTTGATGTAAACTAAAATGATTATGCAAAAATGTATTGACTTTTAACTTTGACTTGTAAATTATTATGTTTAATCTTACTTAAAAACTAATTAAGATTATCTTTATTTTGACGTTGAAAATGTGTATCTAACTTAAAATTAATCTCTATCGAAAATGCAAAAGTTGTCTTGAACATAGGCGTATGTAGCTCCCTCATTGTTCCGAACCCATTCTTGCTATTTAATTTTTTATATTTCATCCTCAAAAATTCTATTGTTCGTCCCTTATTTCTGAAGTTTTGCATTTCTCTCATTTTTGGATCTACTGCTGGTCTTGAATGTTGCTGTGTGAATTATATGTAAATATTTTTTCATTAAGTCATAGATTTAATTTTTTGAAATTTGTTAATTCATAGAGGATGCAGCTTCTATATCATGGATCTGCTGCCGCTATATTTAGGTATTGAAAAATAATGTGCTGAATGAGACATTGAGTGGAAACTCTCATCTTCTTATATCCAGATTCGATGTGTATTGTGTAGTAATATTATTCTGATATTTAGGCATATTCTATGTAAATCTAAGATGTGGATTTAAATATTTTTCCATATTTAGTTTGATCTTGTAATTGTATTTTATACGACAACTTGGGAATGAATGGGTTGAGAATTTTCCTCCTACCTCTTATATACATCTCCATCAATTACAAATAGATTTCCATTAATTCCGACAGCAGCCGCATTCCCGACATCATAGAGAACCACTTTAATCAGTATTAAGCTAAACAACCTATATAATTTGTCTGAAACATATGGTATATGATCACTGATTTGATTCTTTGAAATGTCAGCTGGTTATGTTAATTAATCTCCGAATACAATTCAATATATATATATATATGTAGGAAATGGATCATATGAGATCTCAATTTCAAAATAGATACGAGAATCGATCTCGGTCCTCCATTTCGCAAATCTAAGGCTATCCTTTATTCACCAAAAGACATTTAAAATTAAATCAAAAAAGGAAAAAATCTTATCATTAAGGGCAAAATTGTAATCTTCTCACATTTCTTTTCCCTACCTTTTCTTTCTAGATTTCAAATGGGCAAACCCAGCAGCAAACTCTCTGTACGAGAGAGATTACGTTGAAATCGTTAATGTGGCAATAAGCAGTCGATTATCTTTCGTGGGTTGCGTTCTCGTATGTTTGTTGAGTGATTTCTGCCCGTATTGCCGCTGGTTTTCGACGGCTGATATATCCCGATTTCTGCCCGTTTTGCCGCTGGATTTCTGCCGATTTCCAAAATTTACATCTAAGGTAAGAATTCGTTCTGGTTTTGAAAATATTGTTCTAGATTTGTGGATTGATTTTTTGGGTTCCACTTGTTTATGCTCGTTTTCATCTTATGCGAATTTTTTCTCGATTTTTGGATTTAGTTTGTATATAATTTTTTTTTTTGGATTAGGGTTTCTGATGGATTTATGAGATATATGTATCGATTCAGTATTGTGGTTCTGTTCTGGATACCTTATTCCATTTCATTTTCTACGTAAAGACAATTTTCATGCATATGTTTTTGAGTGTTTATGCTGATACTGTGTAACCTTCATGCATGCAGTCTGTTGAATGGCTGAATCGTTACAGTCAAATGTGTCTCTTGAATCCGATGGATCCATTTTCATTCCTAATTGCGCGGCCGAATTGAAACCGTATGTTGGACGGAAATTTGATACTCTTGATGAGGCCGAAAGTTTCTATAGAGACTACGGAGATTTGTGCGGTTTCGATATCCGTAAGTGGTCCATAAAACGTCATGGGGATGGGTCTATCATGCCTAGATATTTGGTGTGCAGTAGAGAAGGGGAGAAATTCATGGATGTTGATAATGTTAATTCCAAAAGAACAAAGCGAAGGTGTAATTCAAAACGGTCATCTTGCTTGGCACGCGTCGTATTTAAATCCCACCCCGAAGGTTTTGTTGTTGATTTATTTCACGAGGCACACACACATCCTTTGTTATTCTCAACTCACAAGCAATTCATGAGATACAATCAGACCATGACTTCCGTTTATAAGAATTTCGTCCTTAGTTGTGCGCGTTCTAATGTTGGTCCGGTGAGGTCATATAGAATGCTTAGTGAATTGGTGGGCAGCTATGAGAACATCGGTTGTGATGGAGTAGCTTTTAAAAATTTACACCGTAATCTTCGTATATGTGTTGAGGGTGCGGATGCACAAGTGATGTTGGATAAAATGAAGGAAGCTCGTGAGAGGAACCCGGATTTCTTTTACGAATATATTACGGACGGAGGGGATAAATTGAAACGTGTATTTTGGGCTGATGATATATGTATTGGCAATTACAATAGTTTTGGTGATTCGTTATCAATGGATGCAACTTATTCAACCAATAGGTATTTGTTTTTCTTTGTAGATGATACGAGTTAGTATGGTTATCAAATTATTATTGTTTGCAGTCAAAGTTTTTTGCATACGAAATGTTTCGTTTTGCACATTATACATATCTTTTATGCACATAATCATACACATTCATATACTATAGATCAGTTCTTTGCCGATTTCATCCACTATCTTCTTATTCCCTTTCTCCTTCCCTTAGTTGTTTTTCACTTTCTCTTTCCCTTTATTCACCAACTTGATTAAAGGAAGATTCTCGTCCGGCAGTGTTGTTCTCTTCCTCTTTCCTTTAGCTTGCGATGTTCCTACTTTTGTACAAAATTCAGTGATTACTATTGCTTTTTATTCAATCAATTTATACTTATACACTCAATATCATGCACCCACTTTATATGTTTTATGCATATAAGTATCATATTTTATGCATACCAGTAACACATAAAACTTTCCCGAATCAAAACATTTTATGCATTTGACTCAATCTTTTTATGCTAACTTTTCGATCAAGTTATGCACACCACCAATATTAATTATGCACAAAAATCCAAAATAATATGTACCAATGGAAATATTTTTTATGCTTACTATTTCATATTTTTATGCTAATATATAAAATATTTTATGCTTACGCTTACAAAAAAGGCAAACGAAAGAAGAAGGTTATGCATACCAATATTAAAACTTTCATGCACACTAATAATCCACAAGATTCATGCATATCAACGAAACTGGGATAGAAGAAAACAAGGGTTTTATATGAATACAAACAACAAACCATTCGATGAAATACTTACCTGCGTCCATGCTTTACCATATGAACCGAAATGCGACTCTCAATCTTCGATGCCTGAAATCCACAAACAAATTATTTTCCATCCAAATATCAGTAATAATTACCTTAATCGATTGTGTTTTGCCAAAATCAAAATCAACAAACCAAATAGATTCACAGGAGCATTAAATTGACAACGAAAACATCGAGAAAATGGTTCCTAAACCGTGAAAAAACCCTAAATCATAAACTAAATCCCTCATCAAAATTCTTCACCCGCCAGTTAATATACCTATTCCGTGTTCGAACGAGTTCAAATCATCTTAAACAACGAAATATCAGGCCTCAAACATATTTTAAGGATTTCTTAAATTTTCGGTTTGAAATATCGACGGTTTACACAAACCAATTCTCTTCCAAAACACAATTTCATCTATGGGTAAACCTAATTAACAACAGAAAAGATGAACCAGACCTCACAATTCCTAGATTAAGGACGATTCTTCTCGAATTTCAACGAAGGAAGTAGAAAAAAACTCGATTTTACACAAACCATTTCTATTCAAAATCACAATTTCATCTATGGATAAACGAAAATAACAAAAGAGAAGTTTCAACATACCTCTTAGTTCGTAGATTATGGACGGAAGATCTCCAATTTCTACCAAGGAAGTACCAAAAAAATGCGACTTGCGGTGGTTTTAGGCGCAGAGGAACTGCTGCCTTTCGAGAAATTGGAGGAAGAAGGAAATGAATTATTTTGCCTGCCCAATCTCAAACCCTTTGAAATGAAACATTTGGGTTTGCCCAAAACATCCTTTCTACTTTTTTTTTTTAAAGATTAGAGGGTTTAATCTTGGCCATTAGATTATGATGGATCGACGCTTAGGATCGGTTCTCGTATCTCTTTTGAAGGGAGGATCTCCCTAGAACCATACCTTATATATATATATATAGTGATTTTTTTGGTGTACACCCCTTTAGAGTGTGAAAAATAGTCAAATCTACATCATTAGATTTCAACAATAGATGATTAGGATTTATATTTACTTACTTATAAAATAAGTTTTTTTCTTTATTTTTAATAACTAAAGGCTAAATGAGTAATCTTTTGCTTGATCCACCACCACCAAATTAAATCTAATGATCCCCCTCCATCAAATTAAACCTAATACCCCCTCCCCCCCCCCCCCACTCCTCCTACTCCCAACGTAACTCTCTCTTTCTCTCTCTCTCTCTCTCTCTCTCTCTCTCTCTCTCTCTCTCTCTCTTTTCTCTCTCTCTCTTCGGATATGGAAGTCGTCGGACACGAAATGTGATATGTGTATTGGTCGTGATGCACTTAATGAATTTATCGATGCACTTTCCTTTGTTATTCGATGTATTCATATGTCTAGTGTTAAAATTAATAAATCACATCTAGTTCTGTAAAAAAAACGTAACAAACTAGTTAAATTCAGTAATTGGATTGCTAGCATAAATTAAAACAATTCGTGAGCATACAAAAAGCATAAAACGAAAATTACAAAAAATAAGGAGATTGAGAAATCTAATGCCCTCGAAGACACATCACGATGCACTTATAGACGTATCGTGATGCACTTTCATTCTTTATTAATTCGATGCACTTTGTATAGTCAGTCTTCAAGCTCAGAAATCACGGTCATAGCTCCCAAAAAAAATGGAATGAACTGAGTCAGTATGATTTTTGAATTACTAGGATAATTGAAACAATTGTTCAAGATAAACAAAGCATAAAATTAAGAAAATAGAATATAAGCATATTGAAAAATCTAGTTCACTCAAAGACACATCGTGATGTACTTATAGCAAAATCTAACGCATTTGAATGGAGAGAGATTGAAGAGAGAGAGAGAGAGAGAGAGAGAGAGAGAGAGAGAGGGTACATATTTTTCACATAGAGAAGTGAGGGAGGAGAGATACAAGAGAGAGAGAGAGAGATATTTTCTAGAGAGAGAAGAGGAGGAGAGATACATGAGAAAGAAAGAAGGGAAGAGAAGAGAAGAGAGACAAGAGACGAGAGAGAAAAGAGAGAGAGAGAGACGTGGATATATATTGAGGGAATGAGAGTGTGGAGACCAAAATATCAAGTTATGGTAGTAGGGACCAAAAATAAAAAAGCATTATTATATTACCCTTAATCAAATTTAATGAATTATTAATAATTAAATAATGCTCGTTTTATCATAACCTCGGATCTTAGAAATGAAAGGTGTAAATGTGTTCATTTTTTCACCCTCTAAGGAGGTATTCACAAATGATCATCTCCCTATATAGATTAATAAAACTAAGAACCATTGTAAGCCATATATCTTCATTCCATCTATGGTGTATAATTAATCTATTTTTTAATTTTTTTAATTCATAAAGTTAGAAAAACAAGAAAAATGGTAAAAAATAATATTAATAATTAAATTCAGAAAATACAAAAAATGAAATAATCCCCTAGTAACCTACCACCTCCCGTCGCCGCCGCCGACCACTGCCGCCGCCATTAGCTAGAGAGAGAAAGGAGAGTTAGGTTATACTCCCCCCGTCCCATTGGAAGCGTCTTGTTTTCCATTTTGGGCGTCCCATTGGAAGCGTCTTGTTTCTAAAAAAGACAAGAATATGTGGACAAGATTTAACTATCCAAAAGTCAAACAATATACACCACACATTATCATTTTCTTAACATCCGTGCCCATTGGAAACAAGACGCTTCCAATGGGACGGAGGGAGTATATTATTTATGTTAAAAAATGAAACTGGACCAATAGAGTGGGACAACCCGAAAAGAGAAACTGGAATAAAGGAGTGGGATGGGGGGAGTATAACATAATACCCACATAACAAGCAGTTTTATGCATAAAAATGTTCTTAATTATGCATAAACCAACACCATATTATGCATAAAAAATTGCATTTTCCAACAGATTTTCCGGCTGATCGTCGCCGCCACCACCGCCGTTGGTCTGCCGATCGCCGCCACCGAAGTGTAGCTGTTCGGTTTAGTTTCAAAACATAAAGTGTAAAAATGCATGCTTACCCTTAATGAACCTTATTTTCTCATTTTTTAAATTAAAAAAATGGAAAACCACTAGTTATCAGGACCATTGATCACGTAGATAGAGGGTCAAGATCGGTTCTTAGTTTTTATATAGAATTGTGGTTCTTAAAATATTCATTCCGGTGAGAATGCTTCTTGTTGTAGGAATTAAGAAAAAATATGAAGCCATTGAATCAAGTCAATCGACGGTTGAGATTAAATATTAGGCCCTGAAAAATTCGGTGCACTTTGTGAACAAAATGACTGCACAAAGGACATAATGGTAAATTTACATGTTAATATTAGGTTGTTTATTTTGGAGGGGTCGATTCGAAACGATTTCAGAAGCAAATTAAGGCTTTTCGTCTCCTTTCACTCTCTCCACATTTGTTGCTTTGAAAACTAGGACGATTCCTTCATCTTTTTTGAAAATTAGAGCGACTCCTATGCAGTTGACACAATTTTCATCTGAAGAAAAAGCTTGGAAGATTGAAAGATTGGTCGGTTGTGATGAAGGTGTTGCAGAGATCGAGAACGACGACGACATGGAAGAAGAAGATTGATAACTTTCTGTGAATTGTTGTGTTTATGAAGTTTCAATATTGTGAGCTAATTCGAATCTAATGTTTACTAGATCTATTGAAGTAAATGTCCAAATGAATTTTGAGAATGCTTCTTCTTGAAATGAATATGATTTGATTGATTTTGGTTGGAAATTTTGTTGATTGAGTGTGCTTAACATTCGAATGATTGGGCATATGAAACTTGTGAATAAATTCTGGGTTAATTTTGAGAAAGTTCTTCAATAGAATGATAGTGCATATGAATTTGGTGAATGAAATCGGTTTCAATTGAATCTTTTTCGATTAATTTTGTTTTTTGATTTTTGGAAATTAATTTGGCTTCTACTAAATCTTTTTTTTTTCTGCATCAACTAAATTGTACAGTAAATTTATCATAAAAGAATACTTAATTCAAATAATTTTTACATTTATTAAAGATATAAATGTTTTGAATAATTTCTGCTTCAAGTGAATCTATTTTGCGAATTGCAGATAATCAACACTTGTGAATGAATCTACTTTGATTGATTTTTGTTCTGAATTTTGGGGATTGATTATGATTGACATTAGAATAATTTGGGAAAATACTAATCCATGAATGAATTATGGGTTAATTTTAAGAATATTTTTCAATAGAATGGGTTTAGCAAATTAATTGGAGAGAGAATTTTGTCAATTCAATCTATTGGGATGAGATTCAGTATGATAAGATCTGAAGATTCTAAAACCCCTAGCTGAATGATGAACCTTGTATAATGCAACAGCTTAGTTGAGCTTAGCATATTAGGAACTCAGTATGCTAGCTAGAGTTGAGTAGCTGATAGGATTTAGTATATCATCTATCATCTATCAAGAATTCATGTGAAGATTCAGTGGCTTATAACAATGGGATTGTTATAAGCCACTGAATCTTCACAGGAATTCGAGCCACGAGCGGAGATCTCAGAAGAATGGAAGTACGAGACAATTCAGTAAAAGGTCCGAGCAATCAGAGGAAGTCAACTCAGCATGCTATTGGAGTTTGAACAACCCTCACCTACTCGCTAACTTCGATCAATGAGAAGTCGCCAGCACTGTACCTACTCTGACACAAAGCTACTTCCATACTGAAAAGAGGGAATCTCTACAGTATCATTCAAAATGAAGATGGTCATTTTCCTTGTCGTTTTTGATAAGTGTTTAGACTCCCTCCAACGGATCTATTCATACGTCGAGACTATAAATAGAGAGGAGTTTTCATGCAGAGAAGATATCATCAATGGGAACACAAGCATTCAAGCGAACAAACACTCTAGCAAACTCAAAGTCAATTCCAGCGAAGAACTTGCATACAAAGAGATCAATGATAGTTCTTCACTCAAGAGTTATATTTGTTCCCTTCTCTATTTTAAGCAAGCTTATTGTAAAATCATTAGCTTAGAAAACTCGAAGGAGTTAAGCTTTCTGAACTATAATTATTGTAAGAACTCCTTCATAGTTGGAGAAACTCAAACCTTCACGGTTGAAACTGTAAAGTCACTACGACTATAAATAGATATATGTTCAGCGCACAAATTAACTGAGACTTGCTCAGTATAAGCAAACAAGACTGCATCTGTCCAGTACACAGATCAACTGAGACTTGCTCAGTATAAATTAATTCAAGAACTCCTGCTTTGTTCAGGACAGTGGACGTAGGATCATGTGTATCCAAACAACTTTAAAAATTCTGTTTTGATTTTATTATTGCATTGTTTACTGTTCAAATTGCATAAAACTGACTTTTAAACAATCAGCATAAAACGCGTTTTTCAAACTGTGACGAACATATTTTGGGTCAATACTTCCGCACCCAATATCTAATACTGAACTACTGAAATCAGTAGACGAGACTCAGTAGAAGGTTACTATGCCCACGCGATCCAGAAAGCTTATTTAGCTAACTGACTAGATCATTAGACTACTTCAGTAGCAACATTCATTAACACTGAGTTTCGCGTTTGAGTTGAAATTTGCATTCAGGTGTATTCACCCCCCCCCCCACACCCCCACCCCCACCACACAAACCCACCCACCTGAAGGCTCGTCTCTGGACCAACACTTCGATTAATTTTGGTTTTAAATATTGGGGATTGCTTTTGTTTCAACTGAATTTGTTTTGTTCTGTACAAACTAAATTGTGGAGTAAAAATATATGAGAAAAGTGCATTTAATTCAAATTATTTGTGCAGTTATTGAACACATAAATGTTTTTAATAAATTCTGCTTCAATTGAATTTGTTTTACAAACTTCATATAATGAGTACTTGCGGCATTTGGAGACGCTTAAGGGTGATGTCTCAAACAACTAACCAAATTCTGCTTAAGAAGAGCGAAAAGCAGCAGTTGCTTTGCTAACGATGAAGTACTTTCATGAGCTTATCACTCGAGAAGAAAATCACATTTTGCATATTATGAAATGATATGCAATGAAAAGAAGATTGATGTGGACCGAATTCGAGTTTATTTTGTGTTTGAATGTGGTTTCAGACTCACGGATTGTGGAAGCGGTACGATGAATTTTTTTAGCTTAGTTATGGAGCTTGGTACTTTATGTATTGATAAGAGTAACTAGTATTATCAACAAACTTATTTTCCAACTTTTAGCTAAAACGACTGCACTTTTTATGTACTACCTCAGTCCCGCTATTGTTACCGCTTTTTTTCCAGCAGGGGAATTAAGAGAGTAAATGGTAAAGTATGTGAGAGGGGTAGATAATAAAGTATGAGAGAGAAGATGAATGAGAGTAAATGATAAAGTAAGAGAGAGAGAATATGATAAAGTGTGAGAGTGAATATATTGATAAAGTAGGAGAGATGATGATGATTATTTGTCAAATTAGGAAAGTGGTCATTATAAGTGGGACATCCAATCAGAAAACATGGTCAACAATAGTAAGACGGAGGTAATATAAACGCATTTTCCAAAAACTTGAACACTACCAATATAGAAAGAAAACTGACTTTTAATGTAACTTAATTGCACTTTTTCGTGTATAATAGTTGAACAATCTAAAACAGTCATGAAATATGCAGGACATCCAAATTTAAAAAACACAAATAACACCTTTTCCAAACCAAAACAAATTGAAAACAAAAAACATTAAAAAAAAAAAAAAAAAAAAGTGGATCTATCCTATATCTGCATTTGTTTGGTCGTAATTGTGCACATCATGATTCATCATTCTCTTGAATTTGCTGCACCTAGAAGATATGGTACGCAACAATAAGCAAGTTTTAAAAAATGTGCATTAGATGTTACAAAAAAGTGCATTAATTTTCAGAAAAAATGATTTTGAAACAGGAACATATCAACAAAAAAATCCGATCAATACGAAAATAACAGAAAAAGACGAGATTCTTGAAAGTAAATTGTACAATCCAAACCTAATACGAAGCGAAAATAAGGCCTTACAATTAAGAAAATCAAACAACGTTCTCAAACGAGATTGAAGTAATCCTTATCCAGTTTCAAAAATGCTACACATTGATATGCAAAAAAACGCCAAAAATTCAATCACGATTGAAGTAATTCTTGGAATCTCGAAAATGTTATATTTAAAAACGCAAGAAACATTCAAAAAAATCAAAGGTTTTCTTCTAATCCGATTTGTTGTCAAGTCCATCATATGTGTTCTCCTCCTCACGATGTGTAGGAAGTCGAACATCAAATCCACATAAACGGGCATAATCTCGATAAAATTGTATCCCCTCATCCAACATCATAAATTTCATCCCAACAAAAGGTTTGCGTTCAACGGGACAATCAAGAATAATTTTCTCGACAACATCTATATCATCGTTCTCAGCTACACGAAATGAAGTTTCATTAAAAGTGCAATAAAAATAACAACAATGTGCATTTATTTTTATGAAAAGTGAATTCATCACATAACCTAAATACTAAAAACAAAACGACTGTTTATAATATTAAATCCTAGTCGTCCATATTAAAGCAAAAATCTAATTTGAACTGTTATCTTAAAACCGCTTCATATTCAAATCTTAGATAAAAAAGATTTTGATCAAATCACAACCATTTTCCGCCATTTTCGTATACTAAGAGCTATGCATATTAAAACTACATATAGACTTTCATCACCTTTCAGCCCTTAGTTTACGGTAAATCTTGTTATACTTTAAACTAACTTACTATATTTTCAAGTGCTAACACTTATTTTGCAGATTCCTCAGTTAAAAATTATGAAGATTTTCGACGAAGTTGTTCTCACCCCAACTGGGATCGACAAGATCATCACCGACTATGTTTGGTTCGAGCTTGTAATGAACTTCCACAAATTAGACCTCAGCTTCATGGAGCCCATATATGATGCCCTCGCTGTATCTAGCTTGGAGTGTTTCTTACAAGACGACCTCTCTACCGTCTTCTTTGCCAAGTGGCAGAATTTTACTTCAAAATTCGTCCTGATGAAGACGAAGACAAGGAGATTACTTCTTTTGCTTATCAGAAAAAAGTTGGTTTTAACACCTAGCAACAGACAGTGGCTAATACTAAACTGAAAGACCGACTAGTTAGCCAAAAGTTTCAATCTCCCTAGTGAAGTAGTCTTCCCTATTGGTTACAAAGAGACAGAGATTAACGACTATCTCAGAATTTTATGTGGAAAGGATGATTTCATTTTCAAGGCTGCTTTCCCAAAGAGTCAGCTACTACCCGAATTCAAAGGGTTGGCTTACACATATACTTACGAGCTCAGCAGGCTCTTTTGATCAGCTTTCTAAGTCACGCCTGCATCTGATGATGGTCGTACATGATTGAGTAAAAGTTATCTGGGTTAACTTCTTTGCCACTGAGTTGGGAAGTCGGCACAAGAATTTGTTGAAGATGAAGAGGGTGGAAGGAAGCTCGCCTCAATAGGGAAGCAAAGTGTTCATGATGATCAAAGAATTCGGCTCAGGAAATGTGTGGTTTCCTGATTTCAAATACTTGGATAAAAAGCTCATAAAATTCTAGAACAGAGCAGCCTGAGAGAAATCTATTGGTCGAGGTGCTGCTGCATAGAAAAGGCAAGGCACACAACTAGAGGGATAGAAGAAAAGAAATATAACTAAATAGATTGAGAAACAAACAACCGACTCCAGTACCACAAGTGGACATACTGGATTCTGACTTTGCATCATCAACTTCTTCATTATCTTCATCTTGAATAATTTCGGGTGGGGTTTGAGTTAACAACTTGTTCCATAAAGGAACTGTGCGGCAAATTCTCTCTCCTCCTCTTCTCCTAGCTTCTGCCAGGGGAACTTCAGAGAGTGGAAGTACATATAAAGGCACTGCATCTATTGGAACACCCACTTGTACGGGGATTTCCATTCCATGCACCAGAAACATTGACTCTATAAACATTTACATCAACTAGAGGAGTATCAACATCTTTCACCTCTCATCCTTACCATTTTTACCTATCACACATGAGTATAAATGAAATGCAGATGGTCAATTGTATGGGGAATAGGTATCACAAAAACATAAATTAACTTAACAAGTTATACACAATTTAACATAAAACCATAACAATATATAGAGTACAATGAGTTAATCCAACGGAAAATAAAAGTCAATCACACTGAATCAACAAGCTAAATCGGACACTAAAATAACTTCTCATGGTGTATTCCCAAGTGCATTAACAATTGACACGAATCAAAAAATAAAATGAAGAATTAACTGTAAAATCAGAGTATCAATTGTAAGATGCGAGTTCAATTAACGGCTCAAATGACGAATTAGCACTGCATTATCTGGATGAACGACACTACGCAGCAAAAGGACGACTACCAGAACGTGTTACGAGCGACTGAAACACAAATCAGGAAATAATTCGCGCGATATAGAGGGATGAATGCAAACGAAACTGGAACTCGAGCTCGACGAATTAGTACGAAAATAAGATCGATTCTCGTTGAAATACTAAGAAATTAACTCGCATAGAAGAAATCACCATTGAAGAAAACACAGCCACGATTGAAGAAAACTGTAAAAAATGGAACTCGACATGATTGAAGAAACCAAGAAAACATTTTAATTTAATGGGTGAATCGGGTCAAAAATGAAATTGGATCCTAAATTGGATTGAGGTGCACCTGCAGCAGGCACACCTAAGGTTTTTTTTGTTATCGCAAAGCTAGAAAATTACCATCGTGAAAATTATTATTAATTAATTTAAATCAATTTTAACGAGAATTGAATACTGAATTAACTTTAAATCAATCCACTTATATAAAAGTGAGAATATCAACTCTACAGTCTTGTAAATTAAGGTTCTGCTTTTGAGGTCCTGAATAACATGTTGCTCTCAGTTTTAGCATTTTTTGAGTTCGTAACTTAGATTTTTGTATTAATTATGGACGAAATATTATAATTATGAATGTGTGATAATGTGCGTGATTTGGGAGATACAACTTTATTCAAATATAAATGTAGCAGCCTAGCCTAATTTCATCAGTTGCCAAAGAAGCCATGGTGTCAGCTGGGAGGGCAGGGGGAGGGGGAGGGGTTGGGCACCGCGGACCACCTTCACCGGGGATGTAGGTGCATGAAGAGCCACTAGACGGAGGCACCTTACCTCGCGTATCCACAATTCTTGCAGCATTTTCTTCTTTCAAAGATATTAGTACAATGAGAAAAATAACAAAACAAGTCGTTCTTAGACTCTTAGTGAAGCCATATTGATTGTCATGTGAATGACAAGAACAAGAGTTCAGCGAGTATTTATACAGGGGACCCGAGATCCATAATTAGAGGATGACAATTGATATTTTGGGTTGTAGATCCACAATTTTGGGAAATAAAATATCCCCTATTTGTCTCTTATTTTCGGAAAATATCAGTAATTTGCTCTTAGATGGTATCAATTAATATTTGGGAATTTGTAAGTTTTGTCCAAGTAGGATTGATTTTTTTATGTCCTTTGGTTGTCTTACTCCATTGGTCAATTTTATTTTTTTTTAACTTCAATAATCCTCTAACATATCTATTGGGCACTATTAATTTATCTAATTTTACATACAAAAAATCACTTTCTTATTCTCTGTGTTAAAAAAGAAATGGGACCAATATAGTATGAAGAATTAAGTCATATAATAACTGTCGAACCTGAATACTCATTTCTCTTTTTCTGTTTTTTGATTCACTGCAATTAAATTAATTTTTGTACGATAGATAAATTATGTAGCGCAAATAGAAACACCATAATCCTATCACATGTATTTAAGTGCACATATAATTTCCGTCTAAGTGGGTTTTTTTTTTTTTGGTTTCCATTTCTTCAAATTCGGCTTCTTTAATCGCAAAATAATTGCGATATTAGAGCAATGCCTAACCACTATGATATGATAGCCTTTTTGGCAAATCATAATCTTTATCCCTATTGTTTTTGTTGAGGTAAAGACATGGTGACAGTGCAAGACTGACACACCCCGCACAACCAAGAACGATTAATAAACCCTCTCCCCAAACTCCTAGCAGAGAAAAAAAAGGAACTGCTCGAAATGGCTCCGAGAATCTCCCTTCTTATTTTCTCTCTTTGCTTCTTTGTTGGAATCTCATTTCAGAGTAGTGAATATGACGCCACGATCAAAACCATGGAGGAGTTTTCAGGGTATCAAATTCATGACCCAATCTTGCAGGACTCCTCAACATCTCAACTTTCAGTAGACACTGACGGTCTACAGAGACAGGTACCCTTTTGGATCTTGTTTTATTATTAGAGTTGTGTTTTTAGACTAATGGGGTTCTTAAGATTTGATTTTTTTTTTTTCCTGAACTGGGATGTTGCTAAAAGGTATATGGATTTGATGGGTTGTGAGAATTTGGAATGTTGTGAAGTAGGGTGGTGTCTTTATATGATTTGGGTGGTTTTCTTTTTTCATGTTTTGGATGAAGTGAAGTGGACTTATGTGAGTTGCTCTGCTGCTTAAGTATTTATTTCTGATAAATTGGTTCTGGTTTGTAGTAAAACTGTTCTTTATATAAATGCTCAAGAATGATATGCAAAAGGTCTGTATCAAATAGATTATACTTTAGTGTTTCAGAGTTCTTGAAATAATTGTTGTGAGGTTCTGCACTCATTGTAGATTATGAAGTTTTTTCTTTTCTTTTCTTTGGTTTTAAGGAAATTATGCTTACTGATACTGTTAACAATAAATTAATCTTAGTATTTTTTAAATGGCAATTGGCAATTGACACCACTACACAACCTTCATGTTCTCTAGAAGAAATAATTTCTCTGATTTGTAAAGTAACGGTTGGCTTATAATTATTATAAATGCCGGTTTAAAACTTAACATTACTCCAAGTGATTTTAGTACAAATGGAATTACTAATGTATCTATTTTATGTTATGTTCTAGATTGATGAGCTATCAACTTTCTCTGATACGCCTGCACCTTCGGTGACAAGAGTCCTTTACAGTGAAAATGATGTCCTGGCAAGGAGGTAAGACCTGGACTTGGCTTGTTTCTGCAGACATTTTAGTTTAATCCATTCATAGGATGCTTCATTGTGCATATGTGGAACCTCTATGCTGATGCATTGATGTAGCGTTTTAAGATTTTGCTACGCTTCGTGCCAAGAGTGTATATTACTATTAGTTCTTGTTCACAATCCTACTCTTGTTAACATGCAGGTATATCAAGAATTTAATGAGCCTTTCTGGTCTTTCAATCAGAGAGGATGCTGTTGGGAACATTTTCGGTAGATGGTGAGTCATGAGTTTGTTTTTGATCTATGTTACTCGTGAAAAGAAAAGCTCGCATAGGATTCCTTTATGATAGATGTAATCTAGTGAGTTTAGTCGAGGGATGCTGTATTTTGATATTCAATTTCTTTTGAACTCTAGAAAATAATTTCCTGATTCTGACTGTGATTGACTTGGACATAGGGTTGGCTCTGCATCTGAGTTGGCTCCTGTTTCTACAGGTTCTCATATAGACGCTATACCATACTCGGGGAAATATGATGGAGTAGTTGGTGTGTTGGGTGCCATTGAAGCAATTAATGTACTAAAGCGGTATTATATTGGTTCATCCCACTCTCATTTGATTCATAGTTAGTTTTTCAGGCAAATGCAGTTAATTAGACGACAAGTTCCTCTCAACCTTACAAAATCGAATCTTAACAGGTCGGGATTTAAGCCTAAGAGATCTCTGGAGGTGATCATGTTTACATCAGAAGAGCCTACTCGATTTGGAATCAGCTGCTTGGGAAGGTTAGGACTTTACACTTTATGAAATGCTATAGTGTGTCATTCTTGCGCTGACACTCATTTTGATTGTTCGATTTTCTCTTGTTTTCTTCCTTAGTCCTTTGTTTATTCACTCTGATTTGGAACTAGTCGGTTCAACTGCTGTTCCTGAAATTCGTCTGAATTTTGCAGCCGCTTATTAGCTGGAAGTAAAGAACTGGCTGAACTTCTTAAGAGGACAGTGGACGGCCAGAATATATCCTATTCGGATGCTGCCAAATTGGCTGGATACACGACCGATGGTGGCTTGTCTAGTGTGTTTCTAGAAAAAGGAAGCTACTCTGCTTTCATTGAATTGCATATTGAGCAAGGTCCCATCCTGGAAGAGGAAGGTTGGATAGCTTGCTTATACCAAACTAGTATTATCTTTATGTCAGTATAAACAGGTAAAATATTGTAACTTCTTCCACCATGGGCTGTAAATCTGCTTTATATTTCTTCAGCAATATCAATTGGTGTAGTCACTGCCATTGCTGCTCCAGCAAGCATCAAAGTCGATTTTGAAGGCAACGGAGGCCATGCTGGAGCTGTTCTGATGCCACAACGGTATTATTTTTCCTCTGACATTGAACTGCTTTTTCGTAGTTATGATTGTGCTTCTTTGAATCATATTCCATGTATAAGGCGTATAAATTGGTTGCTCTCTCATAGTTTGATTACAATAGCATAATCCACTCATTGTTTGGAACAGAAATGATGCAGGATTAGCAGCTGCAGAGCTAGCAGTTGCTGTGGAGAAACATGTTTTAGAATCCGGATCAATCGACACAGTTGGAACAGTAGGTTAGAGCACATTCTTCTTGCACGTTCGCTTCCTTTTTGCATGAGTCGTGAATTTTCTTTCGTATGCTGGAGTTAGATCGTTCTTGATGAAATATAATCATTTTTATCTTTTTATTGAATTATATGGTATAAGGTATTCTGGAGCTGCATCCGGGAGCAATAAACAGTATTCCGAGCAAAGCTCATCTAGAGATCGGTATGATGCTCTCTCACTTTCTCTGTCCCTTGAATATAGTCTCCTGCCTCTTAAAAGAAATGATTTTAGTAAGTTGTTATTGTGAAATTGTTGCAGATACCCGCGACATAGATGAAAAGAGGAGAAACCTTGTGATCGAGAAAATACATGAATCCGCCGTTAGCATTGCTAAAGCTCGTGGTGTGAAGCTATCGGAATTCAAAATCGTGAACCAAGATCCACCGGCAGCCTCTGAAGAGTCGATAATTAAAGCAACGGAATCAGCTTGCCAAGAACTGAACATGTCTTACAAGAAGATGATCAGCAGAGCTTATCATGATTCTCTCTTTATGGCCAGGTAATTACTATTACAATGCATGCTTTGTGTGGAGAAATATTTTCTTACGAAGTTACAATGTGTGTTGTGCAGAATATCTCCAATGGGCATGATCTTCATTCCATGCTATAAAGGTACTCTCTCTCTCTCTCTCTCTCTCTCTCTCTCTCATAGATACTTACATAGTTGAGAATTTTTGGGATTGGTTTGGGCAGGATATAGCCATAAGCCTGAAGAATATGCGGCGCCGCGGGACATTGCAAAGGGGGTCTCTGTGTTGGCTCTAACACTTGCTAAACTCTCTCTATCCTGAAATAAAGCATTGTGTATGTATCCAAATAAAAGCAATCACATCATCTCTTGTTGCTCTTCATATTCAAATGTGCAAACAACTTTCTCTCACATTTGCTGATCATCGGTGATTTTAATGGAGCTTAGCATGTACAGTTTTTACAAACTGATATTCATGCAAACTAATACTGAAAACGTAATTTTACTGTTCGAATCACAAGTCTACATAGTACTTACTGTAACTATACAACCTGAAGATGCCTCTCAGAATTGGAATACAAAAGAAGAGGTAATGATCGAGTCGAATATTTCATTCTGAGTTGTGATCAGACGTTATTAGTTGTACCAAGTCAAGCTTGTTTGAATCAAAGGAATTCAGATGGTATGTCTATACAGACTACAGTATTGATGTGAAAATAGGTAAACAAACACTGCCACTTTCAATTACATTAAACAAACATGGAAATCAAATCAGATCATCTCTTAAACCAAATGGAATGCAAACAAATCCACCGCCGCCCAAACCCGACCAACACTCCTACCGCCACAACTCCTCCGACGAATACGGATCTGGATCAAACACATCGACGCAATTTCATCTCTCAAGTTTAAGCGAAGATAATTCGATTCTCTACTCCGCCTCATGGGATAAAACAATTAAATTTTGGAGAAGTCTCCGATTCGAAATGCTTAGAACTAGTTGTGGCGGAGCCAGGATTTTGACTCCACATGTGCTAAGTAGAGGTGGATCTAGGATTTAGAGTCGAGGGCGAAACCTTTCCGGGGTTCAAAGGAGGAGACCCCGAAAAAAAAAATTTAATACCGTACAACGAATACAAGGTTTAAAACTGAACATGTATTGTTAATTTTCCTTTCCTCGACTGCATGTTCATAAACAATTTATCAGCAGTACATGAAACAAAAGTTTTTTGATAATTCCTCCCAAAACCTTCCAACTTCTGCATCTGTCGAAAATAGAACTGATTTACTTGGTGAATGGCATTTGGGAGAAAAAAAAGTGTGTGGGGTGATTTTCTTGGTGAATGGTGTTTGGGAAAAAAAAACGTGTGTGAGGTGATTAGGTGAGGAAGCTCCAACAATTTACCTGATGAAGAAGCTCCAACAATTTCTCCATTTTTTAATTTTTAAGCAGCCAATTTGTGTTCTTCTATTCTTCAAGAAAGAGGGGTTTTTATTCTTTCTTTTCTTTACAAGAGGAGACGTAAATGGTATGGTTTTGAAGTGGTAGATATTTATTTTCAAATTCTTGAAGTGAAAAGGCATTTTTATTTTTAAAATCGCTCTCAGGAAATATAAAAAGCAAAGGAAGTCAAAATTAAAAAACTGTAAAAACAAAGGGGGAAAAAGACAAAAAAAACTTATAATTTGATCTTGTTGCATTTGTCAGGAATCAAACTCATCACCTCTTCAATCTCTCTTAAGGAATATTCAAGGGTGCTTTAACCACTAGACTACATCAACTTAATTGAAAATTTTTACAACTACAAGCTATCTATAGGAAATCCGACAGGTGCTATAGCACCACTTAGCATAACAGTGGCTCCGCCCCTGCTTAGAAGAATGTGAAGATAAATCATGGGTCTTTATGCACATGCAAAACAAAATCACGTTTTGGTAGCTTTTATTTTATGTTTTGGGTTCTTAAATGTTAGTGAAATTTGAAACCTAAATTTGTCATCATGATTCATTGACAGGTGATGCTATCTTGAATCCTATTATTATTGGCTCATAATAATAGGATTCATACTGTGTAGAGTATGTCCATTGAGGTTGTTCATACTTTTCAGCCCAATCTGATATTTCTTGTTGTTCTCCTTAATTCACTCAGGGGTGTTCTTGAGCTTGAACTCTTGACACTGTACTGATAGCTGTAGCAGAAGTGCTTTAACTTTCTGTTTGTTCTTAGCTTTGGGGTTAATGGAGTCGGCATACTGTTTTATCTCTAGTTTAATTTTGTTGTAAGGCCTTTTATAAGGTGTAAATGAATCTAACCAAATCAAATAACATAATATTTGACTCGTATTTATGAAACTATTCAAATATTAAATGTGACTTGTATTTGATTTAATGTTGATATTTGAATTATTCGATTCGTTTTTGAAGTATCTCCATTCGTCTCATTTGAAGTGACGTGTTTTTATTTTCGGGGTATCCCATTTGAAGCGACGAGTTTCCTAAAAAAGAAATAACTTTCCAAAAAAATGTACAAATTATCTTCTATTTCATCATTTTTCTCTCATACTTTATCATTTCTTTATAATTTATTTCTCCTACTTCATCATTTAATATCTCACAATCTCACTCGTCTTCTCTCTCTTACTTTATCATTTACCCTTCTATCATACTTTATCATCCACTTTCTTAATTCCCGCACCGAAATGAAACGCATCGCTTTAAACGGGATGGAGGAATAGTATTTTATATTCGGATACTCTTTTAGTAACCGGTTCGAAATTTATTTGTATTAGATATAATAATATTTTATAAATATTTATATTTCAATCTCTAAAAATATACAGGTAATAAATGTAGTTTAACATATTCCAACTCAAGATGTCTCCCACTTGCCAAGAGTCTTCTTCTTAATATTTTTATATAAAAAAGAATAGATTTGTTGGGATATTGAGCGATGTCCAATATCCTCCACTGTGAGGTGTTGAGATAATGGGCGATGTCCAATACCCTGTTCGTGCATGGTGGAGCAACATTCGATCCTAACACTGATTGTTATTTAATGAGGAATAAAAGTTACGCTTCACCACCAGCAATTGCTTTTAGCGTAGTGGTAAGCGCTTGAGGTCCAACAAGATCAAATTTGAAGAATTATACATATAATATTTAATATATTACACATATAAATATTTAATCAAGTATTTGCGAATGTAGAATTGAATATTACTATAATATTAAATTTATATTTGAATATTAATCGAATGAAATATTAAATTCGTATTTGAACTCAAATGTTAAGATATTCAAATATGAATATCGAATCAAATTAAAAATATTTGATTTTTTCTATAACTATAATCAATATAATATAGAAACCAATAAAATACAATTACTTACATTACAAAAACTAAAAAAGTTATCAAATAATAAGTAAGAATTATTTTTACAATCCTCCTTAATATAACAAAAGAGCATAATGACAAATTGACAACCATGTAGCCGCCTTTGTGCTAATTTGGTGTATGGAATCTTGCATAATGGGGGAGTGGGGCCATGATGCTTCACTGAATGTTGAAGATCCCATTACTAGACAAAAAGTAAAAGAGGAGGGAATTCAAATTGTTCCGATTTTATGTAATTTTAGGTGGTTTTTCATTTTCCCCCACTCTAATAATTATTATTACATGTTTGGGGGGGTTTGGTAAGAAAGAAGCATTATCCTTATGTTAACCACTTCATAGATTGATTTAAATAAAACACAATGATTAGTTAACGTAGTAGGTGACTATATTAGTTAAGGTTAGATAGACCTAAAACACGTATCAAATTCCGCTGTTGATTCTTCCTTGATTACTTTTTGTTAATTTTATTATTGTTCATGGTGTAGCGTTATTTTATGTACTCCATGTAGCATTTTGGAATGTATTATATAATGTGCAAGTTGAAAAGGAAAGAGAGCAACAATTAGGTATGCTTATGCCGTATGATCATTTAATTGACGAACTATTTTATTAAGAGCGGTATTTATTAATTGACGAACTATTTTATTAAGAGCGATATTTATTAATCGATGAACTATTTTATTAAGAGCGGTAATATACCATCCGTAATAATAACTCTTAGAATTTAAAGAAAATAGCTAACATGAGATAGAGGATCCTTAGTGCTTTACTCTAGTGTTTTTGTTTTAGCAAGTTTTGTTTGTCTGTTTATACAGTTAAACCTCTATAAATTAATAATGTCGGGATTGTGAGATTTTGTTCTTTTATAGAGATGTTAATTAATCGATAAATTATTATTTATTAATTTAAAGAATATTTTCAAAATCCGACCAAATCAAATTTCGATAGGATGAGTAAAGATTTATAAGTTTATGTTTGTATCATATCTAATGTTATTTTACTATTTATTATTAAAAATTAGTGAAGTATATTTATTGTTTCTAAATAATGAATTTAGTCATTTAAAAAACAAGTCGAATGAATATAGTTTACATTAATAGGTAATGAACACTAAAAAATAATGAATTGCGTTTAACTATTAAGAACTAAGAAATAAAGTGCATTGTATGTAGCTGTTCGAAAAAACATCTGATCTTTTTTATACAATTAATCAAAAAAGGTTAAAAATACATTTATGTTTTAAAGAAAAAAAAGTCTACATTAGAATCATATTTGATAAAATTATCTTAGTAATACGGATAATTTTAAATAATCATCCATTTATGATATTGGTGGAGCCATATATTTTAATTGGAGTTTCTGAAAATTTTTATCTTATTATCTAGGGCTGTCAATATGATCGGTTAACCGGCCTAACCGAACCGAACTAAAGTTTTTTTTAATCAAACCAGAACGAACCAAAAGTGTTTGATTCGGTATTCGATTCGACCATCTGGTTATCAAACCAAATCGAACCGAAAATATTTTAAATATTTTTTTGTAAATTGAATACTTCTTCTTCCTCATGGTGTTTTTATTAAAGGGTTTCTCTTCTCTTTTAATTCTTCTTTTTCCTTTTTTTTTCTTTTTTATTATATTAAAAATAAATCGTTTTTCTAATTTTTTTTTCCTCTCAAATCTTTCCATATGTTATATGCATTTTATCCAATTAAATCATTACCATATGTCTTTTAACTAATAAAAACATTATTAGAATTATATATCGAATATAAATTTAGGTTGAGAGAAAAATATGAACATAAATTTTGTTAAAACATTAGTATAAAACATGTATATATTTTCTCTTTTGCCAATTTTTTCACCTCCTTTATGTTTTGATTTGGTATTTGGTTTTTAAAAATAAAATAAAATAAAATTTCGGTTAATCGAATTTTTAGTTCGATTAATTAGTTTGATTTAACTGAATTGAATGCCCTATTATATCTTATTGAAATTGATGATTTTTATATAGACTCAAATCAAGAACGAAAAAATATTATTTTAAAAAAGTTATTAATTTGAAAGTTCTACTATATCATTTCACTTTCCCACCAATAAAATTGCTGCTAAATGAAGGATTGAGTCAGCAAGTAATCAGTTATGAAAATGACCGACCAATATAGGTTGAGACTTTTAAATAATTATAAAATTAAGATTACTTATTTTTTAGTGAATGGCTGGAAATTGATATTCGAAGATGTTTTCATGAACTAACGACCCTAGTCCTCTTGATGGGTGGAGTAGATTTTCTAATCACAGAAAGTGTCATCAATACATCAATAATACATCTATTGTAAATGATTAGTTTAATGTAATTTGTATTTTTTTTATCAAATTTATTAATTATTACGCACTATAAAGTTCATCAAATATTTAGTTCCACTGCGAATTCTCGCATATAGTACAAAGAAATAACGACCAAGACTAGTTATAGTTATATAGTTTGACCTTCACGCCTTTTTTTATTGGTCGTGGTTCATTCCATAAAAAAGGTAATCTTTAGCAACGGAAGTAGACATGTTTTGTAGTATTTGATAAGTTATTTTCCTTTTTTATTAATTTTTCACATAGTGTGCACTTTTCGTACAAATTGCATCGGATAATTAGTTGTATGCAACAATGCATATAAATATTATTAATGCGTAATAATCCACGATGGATCAAATCATCGCATAGAATAAATTTAATAATAAATATTATTAATGCGTAATAATCCACGATGGATCAAATCATCGCACAGAATAAATTTACTACGACGTAATAATTTAACTAACAAGTCAATAAAAAAAATATTCGACTCGGAGAGAACGAATAGATGAGAAGGAATTGGTGGATTTGGCCGAAGGGATTAAAAAAAATAATACTAATAAAATGGAATGGTATGAGGACTTTATCGAAAGGGTTAGCCATAGTAATCAAGGATGGGGGCGGGGCCATGAGAAGCAATAATCATTGGGCCACAATTACTAATCACGATTTGTCGGACAGCTGAGACTTAAACGTCGTTATGACAATCTAACCCCTCATAGTTAGACTGTCAAGATTATCATTAGCTGTCTAAAACACACACTGAGACACACACGTATAGCTGTAAAAGTTTGGTTAGGTTTCAATGCAATTTAGGAAACGAACCGAACATATAGAAGTGGTTCAATTCGATTCGATTCAATTTATCGATTTTATTTATTTTATTTTTTAAATTTCAAACTAACACAATATAATAAATAACTCTGTAAGAAAAGTGAGAGTAATTAAGTGGGTGTTTAGGGTATTTGAGAATTTGTAGGTATTTGAAAATAAATGCTGAAAGTGGGAAAAATAGTGTTCGAAAAACTGCTGATATCAATAGCTTATTTAAATAAAATATCCGTTTTACTCTCAATGTTATTAAATAATTATAATTTATAATAAATAAATAAATAATATTAATTTAATATTATATAAATTTATAATATATCATATTAACATAAACATATCATACTATTATATTTTAAATATTATTTATTTGTAAAAATCCATAATAATAATATTTTTATATAATTTTAATAATTACGTAGCTAAGAAATAATTATCATTAAATGAAAATAGAAAAAATATTAATTTAAAATTCAAAATTTTCAAAATTCACTATTTTAATTAATATAAATTTAATTTTAATAATAATTATTTCATTAAACTTGAAGAATTTATAAATAATAAATATAAAATAATTTTTATCAAATTACTAATTGATATATTAAAATATAATTATAATTAAATTTGTAACTAAGAAAAATATTAATTTTAAAATTAATAATTTTTTTAGAATTATAGAAATATTTAAAGGATAAAATAGTTCAATAAATTACATAAGCTATAAACCGCAGCTGAAAGTTGTGTCATAACAGTTTGAGCATCTTCTCTATTTTGGCTATATTTGGTAAGGAATTTCTGTTGAAAGCTGGGTGTTCTAAACACTTCAGCCGCAGCTAAAAGCTACAAGCTGCAGTTGAAAGTTGTTCCAAACACCACCTAAGTGTACAGATGTGCTTCATAACCGCATAACACAGTGGGAGACTGTACAATAGCATATATAATAGCATACATAAGCTCACTCAATCCTAATCAGTGATGTCAAGGAAAGGGAAATAGGAAATAAAGAAATTAAAATAGGTAAGGGTATCAATTCCTTTCGGTTTGAGGAATTCTTAAATTTTTGAAATCGTAAATCTAATTGATAATAAATGGTTTTTTAAAAAAATAAATCAAACCACGTTATAAAACTAAAACAAACCACCTTTTTTCGATTCGGATTGGTAGCATCGGTTTCACAGAGTAATCCTACAGTCTCAAGATAGACTAGAACCACTTACACCCGTATACACGCATATATTTTCAAAAAGGGAGCAGGGGTTTATTTCATTTTTCAAAAATGAATTTATTACTTTTCTGTCTTTCCTTGTTTTGATAATTTGATTTAAGAAATTAGGATGCGATTTTCTCGTACGAAATTGAAATGGTGTATTCATTTATTTAATATGATAATTAAAATATATCTCAACGAACTCTTTACTTTATTGAATACAGAATGACCAGATATATAATTCCAATTATATATAAATAAGGAACTTGTTTTTTCTCAATTTAATTCAACATTAATACGATATTCTCGATATAAGGCAGGGAAAAGTATTTTTGAGCTTCAACCCGTGAGAATATCACTTTTTTTTCTCATATTTATATTACTCATAATTGTAGGAAGTTCTATGAGAATTTCTATTTTTGCTACACGTCGTGTTTTATTATGCATATTGCACTTCGCATATTAGATCGCATATCATTGACATAATACTATGAATGTCATGACATTAATATTGTAAAAAAGAAATCAAAATTAATTATACATCATTTAATATATAATTGAGGGAATAAAATTCATTTTATACTTCAAGATTTCAGCTCTTGGTAATTCACTAATTCATATGATAATTTGGTCAATAAAAAAAAGAATGTTGAAATGCAACAATTTTGCACTTAGTACTTTAGTTAACTAGGAGTAGCAAATAAAATCATCAATTAATCAAGAATACACATTAATTATAACTCACAAGATAAAAAATGTAGGATGTCCGAATTTCACCATCCTCTTTTAGATTGAGTCTCTCATATACAATTAGGGTAATATAGTTAATATTTTTTTATGATTTATAATTATTATACATGAGTAAAGTTTATTCAAATGCTCGTCTTAGTTTTTATCGTTATTTTAAAATAAAGATAGGTACAAATATCATTTCATTTTCCAAGGAAAAAACAAAAACACAAGCAAACGTTATAGAGAGAGCATCCAAGCATGTAAAACTTGGACCACCAAAATCAAGATCCAAGAACAAAAAAAGAAAAGGAAATCAAATACTACCAAAATTTCAAATTTTTTACCTCCAAGCCAAGCCCATATATGTCATTTCGCACTGTTACTTCATGGCATTCTATTGTATTCCACTCCATCGCGAAATTCTCAACCTCCGTCAACTAACGCCGTTATTTTATTCCACCCTCTCTATAACTATCTGCAACAGAAGACAGACAAAGCCCACCGTCACACACACTACACACACCGAGAGAGTTGAAGAAATCTCTTGATTAGGAAACCCCGGAAGCCCAATTAAGCAAAGAAAGTTTGATATTTTGTATTCCCGTAAGAAGAATTTCCTACATTTTGCATTCTCTGTTATTTTCTATGTCTATGTTCTGTGTGTATGATTGCTGGCATACAGCTGGAGCTCTCGATCAAATTTCGTTTTGTTTGTCTGATTCTAGGTTTTGTAGCAGATCTATTTTTTATGAGAATGTTATGAAGCTGGAATTTTGCTTTACTTACGAAACTTGGCTTAATTTATCTGAATTTTAATTGATCGATGTAATTCTGTAATGATAACAGTTGATGCCATCTTCTTATTACTTGGAACAATTCATTTTTGGAGATTCATTGTAATATTATGCGGAAAGATATGCATTTCTTGTTTTCTTCTCTGGTACTTGGAGCACCAAAAGTTGTACCCTCTGAAGATTGTAGCTGGAGGATGATTTATCACTTTCTTGTTACTTTTGATGAATAATTTGGAGTATGCCGAAATGTAAAGAACTTGGTTAATTTTCATTCGTCTGGTTAGTTTTTCAGGTTAGCAATTTTATCATTTGTATAAGCTTCCACTAATATAGTAGAAGATATAGAGTTATTGTCTGTTTACGCATTCATCTATGTATTTCATATTGATAAGCCAGTCAGAATCTTAAATTTTATGAAGGGTGACTTAAAAAGATTAGGTTTGTGCATTTTGGGAAAATGATGCCACCCTAGTAAATATGATCATAACCTGGTTTCTACATTCCAATTCCCGTGCTCATTTTATTTTAGACTTATCTAGTTTCATCTTGTTGTAATGGCATCACCTTTAGTTCACCAGCTCGATTATGTAGAATGTAGTTCGTAGGAAGAATTTCTAATGTAAACATAAGTTAATTCTTAAGAAAATAGATTTCAGTAGAGCATGTATAAAATGTTTATCTGGAGTCCCATTATGGTATAAATGTTTCTCGTGGAAATACACCCCAAGATAAAAATCCTAATTCCTAACATCAGCAATTTCTACGGTACATGCCTTTCAGAAGAATAAACACCCTGTTAAATAGCAAGAAGCAATTTTATGAAGTGTTTAGGTGCTCTCGAAAGTTTCATTCACCAGATACTTCCTTTTTTAATAGCCAAATGGGCTTTCTTTCTTTTGTCCGTTTCGTATTTTAGAAGAAAAAATCAGACATATATGTATTGTGTCTTGTTGCTTGAAATGACGTGGTGTATGAATGCTTAAACCAGCAACAGATCAGATCAATGTGGAAAAAAACTGCAAGTAAGTATGAATTTTTTAATATAGAAACTAGATGTGAGACATGGATTACTATATATACGCATAGCTCTAACTCGCTGAATCTGTACTGTACGTGGACTATTTCGATGTTTTTTGTATGTGGTGCTTGATCCATGTAAAGGATAGTGCTTCTTGTTATCATCTCAGTGCTATGGAGATAGAAGGCAGCGATATTCATGTTGACAAGGAGCCTGACGGTGTTATTATATACGCAAATGGTGTTCCTCATGATTCAGGGTATGGAAAAGCTTGCCAGCAACTTCCTGAGGTTATCGACATCGACCCACAGCTCCTTGATATATCTGATGAGAATGGTGAAGTACAGGACTGTGTAGTGAAGGAATGCAATAATGACAACTCTGATGAGGAAACAAAGCCTTGTCAACAGGAGACGTCTGAGGAGAGTATTCCGGGACCCAAGAGTGAAATCGACAAGGATAGTGTGAAACCTGAAGGTAGAAGAATGAAAGATCACGAGAAGACACAATCTTGTGGTAGAAAAGTGAAAACAAAATGCACGGTTCCACAACCATTTGCTCTGGCAACTGAAAAGCGTGCTTTACAAGGAGCCCGTCCTAACGGAGCTGAGTGCGAAAATACCACCACCGTAGAAAAATCATCCCATACTCGCCTCCCACTACAACCAAGTTCATTGAAACAGAATCTAGTAAGTTTCTTAGACCAATTCTAAAGATTCATCCAAGGGGATGTGGTTTCGTTCTTGCATATTAAGTACTAGCTTTTAAGGTTATGTTGTATAACTTCTCACGTAGTTGGACTTCTAATTATATTGAACTCTTTCTTGAAATTATTGGAAAGTTAATCAAGGCATTCCAGGTACTGACTCTACTCCATGTGGGTGCAGATAGTCTCACCTATGCAGCCTGATAACAAGAAGCACTTTGATGAAGATAACTGTTCAGTTGACTCATCATATCCTAACTCGTAGAATTTTTTAGTATAAAGCTCTTTTTTTCTTTTTTGTTGTTTTTTTTGCTGAATTTATATTCTGTTTCCCTTAACTATCGAAGAACTGTTACCCCAGCAAGAAAGTTTAAGCTAACGGTTGCCTCAGCCCCAGTGTTCAAGAGCAGTGAACGTGCTGAAAGAAGGAAGGAGGTAGTACTGGTTAATTTACCCTGCATTTGATTGTTGTCTTCATCTGTACGTAAATCTGAGATAGAACGTGTGTTCAGTTTTTCACAAAGCTAGAGGAGAAGCATCAAGCGCTGGAAGCTGAGAAAACTCAGTATGAGGCAAGGACTAAGGTAGTCACTATTTCCATAACCTTTGAGCTTTTAAGTTTATTCGAAACCAAAGAGTTATGTACAAATATTTCTAGCTTCTTGAATCTTGTAGGAAGAGGCTGAAGCCGCAGTCAAGCAACTGAGGAGAAGCTTAAAGTTTAAAGCGAGTCCAATGCCGAGCTTCTACCATGAGGGACCCCCTCCAAAAGTTGAACTGAAAAAGGTATTATTGTTTGTTATCTTTTTCTTACCTCTATGAGTCCAGAAGAAGAATGAGATGTTTATTTGTTAATTTGTTCAGCCACCTCCAACTCGAGCAAAATCACCGAGGTTGGGCCGAAGGAAGAGCTTCAGTGATGGCAAAGATTTTGAGAGAGGAGCGGAGGAAGCTGGCAATGGTTTTCACATATTCAGAGATGCCAACAGGAAAAGTGGGACGAATAAGCAGAATGAGCAGATGGAGGAGTCGTTTAAGATGATGAACACGAGGGATGAAACCGGCTTCTCTGAGGGGTTTGTTTTATTTTAAATTTAAAATGTGTGGAGCGTAAATTTTTCTGTAAATTATATTCCTGCTGGAAAGTGAAAAACACACCAACTCATCTTACAACTCTTTCCTCCTCATTTTCCATTTATATTATTGTTATTATTTACTTGCCTCTATTTAATTCTCTTTTCGAGTTAAGTGTAATGAAGTAATATGTGCGTCCTTGCTCATCATTTTTATGTCAAAGTTTTCCTTTATAAATGAAGAAACTAAAGTGTTAATTTATTTCTAATCAATAAATAAAATCATATATTTAAAAATAGATAAAGAAAATAACCGCACTAGTGATTACGAAAATGGGAAAAGAAAATCATAATTTTTTCTAATATTCATATTTAGTAGTATGTATTACGATATGAATTTATCTATTTTGATATATTATTCATGTTTAGGGGTGTTTGATATCAAATAGTCAAAAATAATTTAAATTATATATTCCTCTCAATCTAGAACATCCAAATTTTTTATTCTCCATCCATCTCATAGATTTTATCCTTTTTTTTTGCGCACGGAATTTTAGGAGTTGGAATCACTAAAATCAATTTTCAATTTATTAGAGTTTGAGTTTTAGTTCCATATCTAGGAATGTCGTCCTAAGATTAGACTTTAAGATTCAAACTTTATGTACATCAGTCGATGTATTAATTAGATTTCAATTTTTTTTTTTAGATTCTTAAGAATTTACGTCAGTAATGTAAATAACAAATTTTCATGTCTCACTATCAATGTTAACAATTATTTCTCATGATAAACTTTCACACGAGTTTAATTGTTGCCTTTAAAAACTTAAATCTCTGGCTAAGCCATTGCCTAGTTCGATACATTTGTTCATACATCTGTTACGTGTGATACAGATATGCATTAAGTGTGAGTTAATTGTTACTCATGTTCAATGAAATAAATCAAACAATTTGTGCAATTTTCAAATTAGTTGTAAGTGGAAAGCTTTTACAAAATTTGGAATCATAGCTAAGTTGCATTATCCTGTTAGGGTCACTTGCTAATCACTTTTCTTCTATTCCCTACTAGCTTTTTGCAGCTTCCCCACTTCCAATTTACTTCTTCCGCCTCTTGTTTTGGTTGGAAACAATACAAAAAAAGTGAAGTATCCATTCATTTCAAACAATGACTTAATTGATTAAAGTCCCCTACTTTCCCTATTGGAGAAAGCCAATTATAATGTAATTTCCGTTAAATTTGTTTATTCTTGTGTTTTAGTATTGAGTCAATTTTCAAAATAGACCTTTCAAAAAACTTATTTCCCAAACTAAAATTCTTTAAAACTTATTTTATAAACTAGTCTTCTCTATGAGTTATTTATCAAACTAATTTTCCCTATACCATATAGGCATCTATGTGGATATTAAATATTTTATTTTGAAATTTAAAATATCTTTTAATTTTTTAATTAGAAAAATGATTGAGACAATTTTTTTGTTAATGAAGAATATTTAAACTAATCAAACATAAACACAATGTTTTTAGTTAGATTTACGTGTCAGTTTTTATTTATATTATTAATGAAGAGTATTTAAACTAATCAAATATAAACATAATATTTTTAGTCACATTTACGTATGAATAAAAAATATTTAATTATATATATTTATATTAAATAAAACTTTTACCATAAAATTAATTTCTTTCCAATTAAAAGTTTTTTAATATTATTTTTTATTCAATAAAAATGTCTTTATTTGACATGGATTTTTTTTGCCAAGAAGTCAAAAATGAATAAAATAAATTTTAAATTTATTGAAAAAATATTTGTTCAAGAAAAGACTTTTTTTCTTTGGACTTAAAAAATAATTATTTTTTTTATGGTAAAAGCTTAATAGAGACTATATTGTTGAAGATCCATGCAAGCAAGTCAAATTAAACTCTCACTTGTTAGTATAGTATATTTTAAAATGCGTTATCAATATGAGATGATTAAAATAAAGTAAATACATCAATTTTCGGTAGATATTAATTATTTTTTCAATTCATTGATTTTTTAAACTCAAATTATTAATTTAAGTATGTTTCCCTTAATGAAAAAACTATTATTAGTTGACATTTTCCTATTTAAAAAAGGTAAAGGTAAAAGATAATATAAATGAAAAAATAAAATACTTAATATCCACATATATAATTATGTGGCATAGGTAGGATTAGCTTGGGATATAATTTTATAGAAAAGATTAATTTGGGAAATAAGTTTTAGAGAAAAATAGTTTATGAAATAAGTTTTTTTACAAGTCTATTTTGACAATTTGCTCTTTGTTTTCATATTTAATTTCATTTTGTTATACACATTGTATTTTCAGTAACACAATATTATTATGTTCGTATAACATTTCTTGAAAAGTAAATTCGAGCTCGATCTGGAACAAGAGAAAGAAACACACATACATAACTTTTTATACTCAATTGATAACATTTGGTTTCGTAATGTATTAATGTTGTAGGTATTGTTTGGAAGAGCTTCTATAAGCAGCTTTTAGTTGTTTTTGCTTAAAGTTGGTTAAAGTTGTTTTTAAGCAAAAGTTGATAGTGTTTGCAATATAAGAAAAAAAAACGTTTAACTTTAGAGAAAACAGTTTTGCAAACAATCTTACAAGGTGTTTTTCTTTGGCTTCTGCTTTTAAAAAGCATTTTCAGACCAACTTACGCTTCGCTTATTTTGATTTATTTTAAATACAAAAAAAACAGAAACACATAGTCCAAACATTAAAATGTGCTTTTGCAGCAAAAAAAAAAAAAAAAAGGGTTTAGAAACAACTTATTTAAGCTGTTCCAAACACTATCATAGTATCATAAAACAAATGTGTAAATAAAATGCTTGTGTGTGAAAAGCATGACGTGGGGAGTAGTGAAACGTGTAACGACTTGTCAAAAGATAGCCCTTGTCATTGTCACCCTGAACTATATGTAAGGCACCATGAAAACCTCCATTTCTAAATCGGGAATACTGGATCATACCTCTCTCCTCTCCCTGCTAAGGGGGATGTTGTCTGGTTCGACACCGTTCTTGAATCTCGAACGACGTCGGACCAGGCTTCATTCCCCTTAGATCTACGAAGATCAAATTTTATCTAGGTATAGCATTTCCTAAATGTTTCTTTGTGTGCGTGCGTGTGTTTCTAATGAGATCATCATTACTCATTTCTGCCGTTTCAGGTTATGTTGTTAGTTATTGGATTTCGAGTTCTATAGCGTATTGTAATTGTGTAGGAAAATATTTAAATGATTCTACAATAGAATATCAACATATGTATATGAAGATCTTAGTGAATATTTTGTATGATTATTGTTAATATTAATGAAGATAAATATGAAGAAGAAGCTATCTTGAAGATCTGTAGATGGTGGGTTTCTTTAAAAGTGTAAAGTTGTTCGGGTGTTCCTGTTGGTGTGTGTGTGTGAAAATGAGAATATATCTCTGGAAAGAAAGAAACAAAGAAAGAAAGAAAGAAAAGGCGAAGGTTTCTATCTTTTGAAGATTAATTGATGCTTTCTATATATCGCACTTTACTTGCACAGAGCGACAAAGAATATATATCGCATCTAGTGATTATTTGAGAAATTCAATTTTACCAGATGACTTATAAGAAAATTAGAAAAACAAAGAAGTGAATGAAGAGAGCATGAAAGGAAAATTATATGGAGGTTGGACACTTCGATCCCACAAGAATGTATGTGTTATTTCAATTACGAACAGAATTCATAGACGGAAGGTGGGGAGTTCTCATTTATCTTTTGGGAGGAAACAATACCGAGATTCACATATTTTTCTTTTATTTTGTGTGAAATTAATAATCATGCCCACGAATGGAAATTCACCTTTAATTATAATTATGCATGGACTATTTATTTTGTAATTGCGAGTCTCGTAATTTTATAGTCAAAAAAGGAAAGGGGACAACGTGATTATGTTGAATGATAAAGTAGTCTTGGCTTAAATAAAGGGATCAAAAAATTATTTTTGTCACGTATGGAAAATAATTTTGTGTTAAAAACGATCTGGGCATGTTTTACAAAATCAACGAAGAAGTTTTAAAAAAGACATGAAGTTCAAGTCAAATATGAGGACTTAAAAGGATGTTATTTTGTGTGAATTTTGACCCGACGGACGAGTAAGATATACAGTCTTAGTAAAAAAAAATCATTTCTATAAATTTATTTATATCTGGTGCCATTCTAATCAACCATCAAGTTTAATGTTAGAATAAAGGTTTGATACATTAGTATTTTTTTATTAATTTACACTAACAAAAAAAGGGTTATAATTAACCTGTAAATATACGAAAAATAAATATATTTCCATTTGCAATTTAATTTCTTCTTGAATTAAAAATCATACGTAAGTGATGTTTGTAACAACTTTCAGCTGTAGTTTATAGCTTTCAGCGGCAGCTGGAGTGTTTAAAATACCCAGCTTTCAGCAGAAATTCACTACTAAATATAGACAAGATAGATAAGCTGCTTAAATTGCAATGATCCAACTTGTAGCTGCAGCTGACAGCTTATCTAATTTATTGAACTATTTTATCCTTTAAATATATCTATAATTCTCAAAAAATTATTAATTTTATAATTAATATTTTATTAGTTACAAGTTTAATTATAATTATATTTTAATATATTAGTTAGTAATTTTATAAAAAATATTTTGTATTTATTATTTATAAATTATTCAAGTTTAATGAAAAAATAATTATTAAAATAAAAATAATTAAATATAAATAATTAATGTAGTAGGTTTTGAGGACTTCGACTCTTTTAAACTAATATTTTTCTATTTTTGTTTAATGATAATTATTTTTTATCTATGTAATCATTAACATTTTATACAAATATTATTATTACTATGAATTTATGCAAATAAGTAGTAATATTTAAAATATAATAGTATGATATGTTATGCTAATATGATATACTTAAATTTATATAATATAATATAAAATTAATTTAATATTTAATAATACTAAAATTGAAATTATAATACCAAAAAAATCTTAATTTTATTTTTTATTTTTTATAAATTATATTTGAGAGTAAGACATATATTTTATTTAAAAAGTTAAAATAAGCTATTGATATCAGTTGTATTCCAAATATTATTTTCCCAACATTTCTTTCCAAACATCTAAAATTTTTGAAATCAACCACTTTTAATAGTTTTCAGCACTTATTAATAATCTCTACCTATTCCAAATACCCACTATATAGGATTGACACTATCTAATTAGGAGTATTAATTACCGATGGATAGTTAGGCACACTGATATGATGTGTGTTACTTCTGCGTAATTGCTATGATTATCCACAATTACATCTATAATTTTATAATAATATTTTGAATATTTCAATTTCCCACTGCCGTGTGTGTGGACGCTGTATTTTGGGCATAAAAGTTTGTAAGTAACACTTTCATATATTCTTCTGTATAACACATTATAAGGATATTGACATGTGTTAAATATGACACATTTAATTTAATGAGAAATACCACATATCAATATTCTTGTGGTGTGGTACATACAAAAGTTTACGAAAGTGGTACATACAAGTTATTCCGCATTTTGGGAGTAGGATACAGAAAGAATACAAAAAAAGAAAAAAAGAAAAAATCTGAAACAGCTTAACCATCCTAATCGCGCCAGATAATCTTGCTTGAAGCCACCTGCAATTCAGCTCCTCTCTTGTTTCTCCTCTGCAGTTCACTGCAGTTACAACTAACATCGTTTTCTTGGAATTTTTCTGGCAATTCCACAGATGTAATTACTATAGACGAAGTAGTCTTGAAAGTCAAAGCAGGATATCAATTGGATTATTCTACGAATATTCCTTGTCATATATCATCTTTTTTCACTTGTATTTCTAAAACTACTTTAAAAATAAACAAACTATTATGAACTACAAAGTATAATTCCGTTCCTTCTTATCGGTCCCAAATCACGATCAAAAAAAAATCCACTCCACTATTTTCTTTATTATATATATATACATTCTTTTTCTTTTTTTTTATTCTTTTTCTTTTTTTTTTTTTTTTTTTTTTTTTTTTTTTTTTCTCTTTTTTTAAAAAAAATCATGATCCACTCCACTATTTTCTTTAATAAAAATATAAACATTCCATGGCTAGATTATTAAACTATCACACTTTCCACTTTTTCTTTAGTTGTTTTTCACTTGCTCAAGAAAATAGTTATCTGACAAATCAAAAATCCTGATCATACGTTTCAAGTTGCTATCATTAAATCACTACTATAGACCATAATTTTCCATCAATCTCGATCATAAAGTCATGTTTCAATTTTCAACTCTTTTAAGAATAAAATCGATCACACATCAAAAATTAATTTTTATTTGTGGTATTATAAACACATATGACCACTAGAAATAATTCATTAATATATTTTGAACTTAAAATTATTTACAAAATTTAATAATCCTTTTTTGAATTAATAAACGCAAATTAGAAGATAAAATGTTTTAACATTATTTTTATTATTAAATAAGAAATGAGTTCATTCCATGAAATGGATTTCAGTAATTGAAAAAAGAAAAAGAAAAAGGTGAATATGATATTATAAGTAGTTTCAGCCAAATAAATCATAATACTAGTATATCTGCTTAATTATTCCGGAAGCAATAGTGTGACAATATTCCAAATTTATGCTCCTCACTTTAAGATTTTTGACTGCGAATCATATTCACAAAATTCTTATTATTTTCTTCTCATTTTAGACACATAAATTAAGAAATTGTGCGTAATTAACAGATTTTTACAGTAGTAAATAATTATTCTGTGTATAATTGTTTTTTCAACAGTTGTTAAATTACAGGCCATAGACGTCAACTGAACTGTAAAAGCCTATTTTATCCAATAAAATAAGCTTCGTTCCACCGCAGAGCACTCTCTCTCTAACATGACCCAACCCATGTAGCTCCACCGAAGCTCGTAAGGTCAAGAATTCCACGTTATTTCCCAGCAACTTCACAAATGGAAGGGGGCTGGACGGGATTCAACAATAATGCTATGGAGTTCTTCAGTAATACGGCGATGATGGAAACCTTCGTCGACGTATTAGTCTGCGCGGTGCCGATATGGGTGGCGGTCATGATCGGCTTGTTGATCGGGTGGTCTTGGCGGCCGAGGTGGACCGGATTGGTGTTCCTTGGCTTCCGATCCAAGCTCCGGTTCATTTGGACCCTGCCGCCGGGGCTCGGTGCTCGGCGATTCTGGTTCGCCTTCACGGCGCTCTCAGCTTTCTCTCTTTGCCGAGGGCTTTGGTTTCGCTCCCGAGGAACGAGCCGGAAGATAGTGAAGTCGTCGGTGGATTCGGAGTCAGATTTGGGGGCGTCGCCGCGATCTGCCGCTCAGGATTCGGCTGATGATACTAGCTGCTGCGATATCAAGTACTTTTTCAGTGTTTCTATCGTTTTCGTTATCCAATTAGTCTTTGTTTGCAAATGTTTGCATTGATTTCTATTGTCGGTGTATGGACGGGTAATTTGATTTTGGTTACATTCAGTATTCAACCAATTAATGCTGTTCGAAAGAAATAATGGTGCAATTACGAAGTGGGCGCAAGTATTGCAATTGATTGTGTGTGTTTAATTGTTTGTAGTGAGGTTTGTGATTGAGGTGTTAGTAACTTGAGCTACATCGAAGATTTGGAAAAAGTTAACAACATTTAGTTTTAGGGTTTTAGATTGAGTGGAGGAATGAGGAATACACTTGGAATGCTTTTGGGTTCTGTATGATGAAAATTTATCAACATATATTAATAATTACCATAGAGATATATGGCTATCAGTGTGTACATCCAACTCTGAGAGATCTCATGTTATGTTCAACTGTTGTATTTGTTCAAGAAGTTTATTAGAAAAAACACATGAACCTAGTGTACCGCATTGCCTAATCTGAAGTCTGTGTTTTGATGGCAAAGACATCAGCGAGGAAGACTTCTTACCTCTTGCATTTTATTCATTTAGTCCATATAAAGTTTGAAATACTTTGATGATTATTATTGGTTTCATCTTTGGTTAGATAGCCGAATAGTATGTGTTTTGGATAGCAGTGGAATCTTAAGGTTATGGATTTTTGGAAAGTTGTTGCCCAGTAATTGGCTGATTATTATTGTTTTCATCTTTGGTTAGATAGCCGAATAGTATGTGTTTTGGATAGCAGTGGAATCTTAAGGTTATGGATTTTTGGAAAGTTGTTGCCCAGTAATTGGCTGTTATCCTATATATCTTAATATAGGGTTATTACTGGAATACGTAGGAGGACAAAGTTTATGTTTAGTCGTATTTGTAGTGACATTGGCATGATCCAAAATCATTTTCAGATGTAATAGTTCTTCATGGTTTCTCAGCTTTCTTTTACAATATAGGTTAACTCCAGTTACAAGCAGTTCTTTTATTTGACATTTTGCTTGATATTATGAGACCATTTTCTTTAAGATTTTGATATATATATATATATATATATATATATATATATATATATACATACTGTCATCGTACTAATTTTTTAATTGTTATTAATACTTGATATACCATCAGCATTAATTTTATGGGAAACATGTTATCTAGTTATGTATCACTAGTTACATTATTGGTTGTGTTTTATTTAAAACTCTTTCAACTATTCAGCTGCAAGTGTTAAAAAAGTATAGTAGGCTTATTATCAGCTCTGCTCTTTTATAGGCCTCTAACTGCAACTCCAGAAGGAGAATCTAATGTTGCCACAGAAAAAGACCTGGAGCACCTATTAAAACTTCTTGAAGCAAAAGACGGGGAAATGGCATGGCAAAACATGATGGAGCGCTCCACATCAAACATGACATACCAAGCTTGGCGCCATGAGCCTGTGGTAAGAGTAGGTGGTATGTTATGTCCATCTTGCATTTCTTAATAAATTCTCATGATAAGTTGATAATCTATTGGTCTCTCTTCTTAAATGAAGCAAATTACAAATAGTAGTAGTTATTATGATAATGATAAATGTACTTGTGTATTTATCTTAAATGTTTCTCGAATAATATGTACCACTTGCTTAATTGGTGATTCTATGTTTTATAATTCTGAAGTGATTTCTCGTTTTCTACATGCCTAGTGCTTGATATTTTCACATTAGAATTATAACTAGGTGACTAGGTCTCTGGTTATTATTCATTTCTCCATCTGCTATTAAGAAAAATAAGTCCTATTCATGGAACGTGAAAAGCATATCAATCCTGATTTTTTAGTATATTTTGTTCGCAGATGGGCCCGACAGCTTACCGCAGTAAAACCATTTTTGAGGATGCAACTCCTGAGCTTGTCAGGGATTTTTTCTGGGATGATGAGTTTCGGCCTAAATGGGATCCTATGCTTGTATACGTCAATATACTGGAAGAATACCCTGATACAGGGATGATGACCATGCACTGGATTAAGAAGGTTTGCAAAACGGAAGCCATGCCTCTTTAATACTAGAGCAACCATTCACCTATATTTTTGCCTTTATTCATCTGATGACATTGATTATTCCTTTCTCCATACAGTTCCCTTTCTTCTGCAGTGATCGAGAATATATCATTGGTCGGAGAATATGGGAACAAGGAAATACGTTTTATTGTGTGACCAAGGTATAGTATTTGACTCTTTCTCTGACATATATTCCCATTGCCGTTGTTTTTTTTTCTTTTTCCTCTTCTTCTTATAAGTACTTGTTGCATACTTATGAAGTTTGAAGACCTGTTAGGAACTTGCATTTGCCTTTTGAATATGATTCGACTCCATTAGTTTAAACGGTAATGGACATGAATCTGCAAATACTGACTGCAGGGAGTACCATACGCAAGTTTAGCAAGGCGTGACAAACCTAGGCGGGTTGATCTCTATTTCTCAAGCTGGATTATCAAGCCTGGTGAGCATTCGCTGTCTTTTGTCATCCATACCTACTGTTTCTCTTTTTTTCTACTGTAACTAAGTCGGAAATATGCAGTACAATCACGCAAACAAGACGGTTCACCAGCATGTGAGGTCAGTCTTGTTCACTACGAAGACATGGGGATCCCTAAAGACGTGGCTAAGTTAGGTGTTCGTCATGGAATGTGGGGAACTGTGAAGAAGCTACATGCTGGCTTTCGAGCTTACCAGAATGCTAGAAAACAAGAGTCATCATCTGTAACCAGATGTGCTGTCATGGCAAGAAATACTAGTAAACTCTCTTGCAACCAAGGAATTGATCCTAATGAGCGAGAACCCGGGGAAGAAGAACAGAGTGAGTTGGGCGCAGTAGAGAGGCAGAGAGATGGCGGTGGAATTGATTGGAGATGGGTGGCAATCGGTGGAACAGTGGCGGTTGTTTGCGGGCTCCAGATGGGTGTGATAGGGAGAGGAGCATTGCTGATGGGAGGAGCAGGGCATAGGATTGCGGGGAGACGAGGCATCCGTAGGTAGGCGGTAATGAGGCGGCAGTTAGAAACGAGTAAGGTTCACATATTTGATTATTGCAAAGTATTGGATGTTTCATACCATATTATTTATATATGTTGTACTGGTGGTGGTTTGTGGCTATATGATAACATCATATAAAATGACTTTTCCCATATTTTGCCTGTGTTTACGCTAAGCTAAGCTGGATCTCTTGAAAACGCTTTCATATCTTGACCATCACCATCATAACCCCCATGCACAATCTTAAGCTAGTATGAAATGAGTACAACAACTCTTGATCATAATTTTTAATGAGGGTCTTCTTTGGGTCCTAATGCTTCTTTTCATCATATGGCTGGCCTCCTCTTGTTTGCATCTTTTCAAGAGAAAAGGAGTAGCGCTGCGGGATTAAACGGGAATAGTTTTAGAGTGAAGTTTCATATTATCAAATTTGGAGCAAATAATTTGCAACTCCCAAAGTCACAAACATGATAAGACACATTGCACTGAGAAGTAAAATGATTTTTCCATTAACATAAACAAGTAGTATTTCTGTAATTGCCGTTGCACGATAAAATCTGAAACAGTAAGCTAATAATTTCCCACTAGAACGATATATGTGTTGAAATGAGAATCTCATCTCCACCTCTCTCTCTCTCATCAAGATTTGAAAGGGACAAAATATTTCATCTAAATATATTCAAAGCAACTTTTTTCACAAGCTAGTTTCCCCATCCAAAAGAAGTGCAGTAATAACATTTTTGGCCACTTCAAATTGGATGAATCAACTTCCTTTGCATCCTAATCAAGATCCGACGAGCCCCTTGTAGCGCGCATAAGACATTATGAGTATAAAAAGGACGGCACAAAAAATCCCCGTCCAAATAACAACCTGGGATCATCAAGCAGAATTATAGACAGCCAAACTAATGATAAGCAATTTGATGCTCTCTACTCACCCATTTGAACATGTATCCATGATTGTCGTTCCATGTATAGGGGATGTTCATTCCAAAAATACCTGCTACCAACGAATAAACAGATAGACATACGGTTCCAGCGCTTAGGAACAGTTCCAACTGCAGTAAATAATCAAGCAACAATTTGAAGAGGGGATAAAGGATGAATTAATTGATTGAATCCGCTCAAACGGACCTGAATGAGCTGATTTCGGTGATTGTCAAGCTGAGTTGAGATACCAAAGAAATCATGTTGAGATCTGTATAAAACAAAATAGCATATAAAATGCAAAATTGCTCATTCCTTACCTGGATATTGATATAATCTTCGGTGTTATCAATGTATTCACGGAGCTGAAAAATAAATATATTTTTAGAAAAACTGATCAAAACAAAAATATTTGAAACTGATATAAGACAACACACTCCTAAAGAAAGACTTCGAGCCACACAATTTTATTTATAATTAGCACATTCTAACAGATGATGCTTTCAGGAGAAAATATTGTTGGTTTTATGTACCGTGGTCAATTTGTTTAATGTTCCGTCAATTTGCATGAAGTAGGCCTGCAAAGCAAATATCAATTCTTATCATCATTTTTCTTTCAAGACCCACGTGCAAAATTTAAGACTAATTACCTCAAGAAGCATTTCAAGCTCCTCAACGTCATTCTCATCCCCACGAACTGTTGCCATACTTGCCCGACTGGCCCTGGATATCTTGGAGCCTATGGTAGGAGATGCGAGGAACCAACTAGCAGCACCCGAGGCACTTACAGGCGATGCACCTGCTAACTTCCTGGACAAGTAAAGGTCGGCCATATCATCATCGTCATCCAAAAGCTGTTCCAGTTCATCTCGCACCTACAGAAAGGCAAAAGATATTTAAGATTTGCACTAAATAAATTCGTCCAACAATGACGAGATTATCAGTATTGGGTTTAGAACAAATGAGAACAGAAAAAACAAATTAAAATAAATTAGTCTAGTCAGGTCAAAATCTGGAAAGGTAGTGGCTTGCTTGATCCGCAAAAATTTGACAGATAACATCTTCTTGGAAAATTGAAGAAACACTCTACCAGTCAACATGAACATCCACAAATAGCAAAAGATAAATATATGTACATGTAATATTATTTTCTAATGTTTAAAAAATTATTAACTGGAGTTTCAGAAAAGATATCCTTAATTAGATGGAGGAATGTATGCCAGATGTATAGTAAAAAGAGAATATCAGATATACACATTCCCTGCAAGGTAAGCAAATATTGGTCTAAAAATAACTAGCCAGGCCTGTAGCATCAAGAAGCTTAGATTTGCATAATAAAATTTGAAAAGTTGGAGAATGATTCAAGACCAAAAGTTGTAAAGGGGCTTGATACATTTAGCGCAGAAATCAAGCAAGAGGAAGGCAGCTCTGCACTACAATAGTGCTATAGTTCAGAACAACACGTGTAGCAAGATGACGTCCAATAGATTATAGAAAAGAATAGGAAACTTAAGAGGCGCTTGTTGGGAAAATCAAGCTGTATAATTGCATTACAGTTATCTATTTCAGCTTCATAGAACATAATTTAGCTGACAATATATCAAATCCCAGTTAAAAAACAAGGTGAAATCAAATAAGAAAGCTAAAGCAACAGAAACATTTGCAAATATCAACATCTCCTCACACAAAAACAGACACTAAAGAAAGAGAGGAGCAACCGTTATTATTGAAAGCAGTGCAAACAAGAGAAGAAATGGTAACGAAGATTTAGAAGGAATAAAAGAAACCTTTCATGATAAACAAAAATGTAAGAAAGGTTCTACCTTTTGCACACGAGCAGTCAACCTTGTCATTTGACTCTTTAACTTCCTTACACGGTCTAAATTCCGGCTGGTAATCTGTCAGCAAATTGCACAGAAAGAGCATAGACAAAAACTAGATGTTCAAAGTACTCCATCAACAAAAGATCTTGAACTAAAAAGTTTAAGCAAATTCTAGTTCCTATCAGATGTCAAGGCCAAAATCAAGAAAGATAAAGTGAATAAAATTAAAGAAATAAGATCACAGTCAATTACAATCTCAAGCCTTATTCGAATGTCTTGCACTTGGATTTGACCATTTTCGCAGCAAAAAAATTTATTTCTGAAACCCTAAAACAAATTACCTTTGATGTAAGCATATCCAAAGCTGGGTAAACTGCACTCTCCAATTCCATTGTGCGGGCAGAAAGGTAACTACAAATAGCTTCCAATGCCACCTCGAGAGCCCGAAACTCAAATGGAGAATCTGCAATTTGAATTTTTTAATGCACTTACCAGGGATATAAATATCAAGATACGTATAAAATAAAACTGCATGGAATAAAAAAGGCAAAATGTCTGCTGAGATTGAATTGATGACAAGAAAGCTATACTTTCAAGTTAAGAACTTAGTATATACCATCTTCTTCACCAGTCTCAACATCATGCTGTGCAGTCAACTCCTTGCCATCTCCATTAACTTCCCGATTACCAACTAGTGTTTTTAATCGCCTTCGAAGGTCCTCCACTATCGGAACTACATTGTCATCCAATGGATCACGAAGCAAAACCTACAAACAATTATTTTGAAATAACATCCTAGTATATATATATATATAAAACCATAAATATCATAGTTTCTAAAAGACAGCTACTTTTAGTTGATTATTTCATGATACTAAAAGCGAAGGCACCTGGTTTTGATGAACCCATTCCAAATAGAACTAACAAAAGTTGAAAGAACTTGAAAAGTACAAGGAAAGGAGCACTTTCTATCATGATTCAGTTAGGTGATAACCTAAAGATAAGCAATGATTTGTTTTCACCAACATTTTGAACACAACCTGATTAATCTTGTCGCTTCCAAGTCCCAACCCTATCATAAAGTACTTTTTAGTGCCTGAACCTAAGATTAAAAAATTAAGTTCAAACTAATTCAACCGTAATCTTCCTTAATCAATACAACCTATAAATCACAGACAAATTGTAACCTATTTATCAAGTTCAAACATATGATGATAAAATCTCAAAACTCTCCTATTTCTCATCCACTCCACTGATTATAGATTAACAACTCTATGTTTCAACTACTGAACAATAATTCATATTGAGGCAGTTGAGTCATCAAACTAAAAAATGCAGAAAAAGATGCAAAAGAGATACTTAAAAGACATAAGCACTCACCTCTTCAAATGTGATGATAGCCTTGATATGCTGTATACAACAATAGAAACAAAATAGATAAGCACATTGCATATACACATCCAAAATTACTTAAACTTAACAATATTTCACATAAATAAAAAATATATAATGAGCCATAAAGGATCTTTCAAATCAATTTTTAACAATCTCCGTTTAATATGATATAAATAGGAACAATTAAAATAAAACCTATACCTTAAATCCAGAAAATTCAACGGCTCACTCAATTACAAATAAAAACAAAAATAAATACACACACCCACGCTTGAAAACAAAAGGAAAAAACAGAATAAAAAAAACATATTATTCGAATGCCGCGCAAAAAATAAAAAGATAGATATCAAATAAACAATCAGAATCATAATCAAATTCCCGCAAGAGTCTTCAAAGTCTCAAACCTTCAATATTCCAAACGATGAATAGTAACTGGAAATTCTGTTCATCACTCTGGAAGACCAATTCCCACACCAAACAAACACAGTCTAACTACTTCAAAAATAAAAGAAAATATGAAATGATAAAACCTTACTTCCAAATTGAGAACAATGGCTCTCTCACGGCCGAGGATGGTGGAGGGGTATGACAAGAGGGGGTCAAGAATACGAAGATCACGTGCGTGTATCTGCACGCGATGCATGATCGCATATTTATCCACATCCAGAACGATTTCTTGACCCGAAGAATCCAATAGGATCCAGCTCCGCGATCCACCGCCCTTCTTCACGAACCCGCCGACCGAATTCGGAGGATCCGCCGGCACAACGTACCCTCCGTCTCGACCCATAACCGCAGATTATATCAAGAAGCGAAGTGTGAATTTTTGGAATATACACAATTTTTCAGTCATATGGCGTGGGTGATTTTGAACGTGTGGAGGCTGCGCAAGTAATTTCAGTATTGGTTATGTGTTCGTTCTACGGAGAAGAATCTGCTCAACTAATCTGATTCCAAATTATTGAAATCATGTATTTAGTAGTATAAGAGAATCAAGATTTTAAAATTCTATTTCGTTCAGTTTTAAGAAAATATTAGGAAAATAATAAAAATTCTAGAAATAAAAATAACATTATAATAATTGTAGATTCTTTTTTCTTGTTCAAAATAAGTATTCTTTTTTCCTAGAATAAGAAAAGTAATATATTATTATTATTATTATTATTAATAAAAATGAATTTTTATTATTCAGTAAAAATAAAATAATAATTAGTTATTATTGAATAATAATATTATTATTTTGTAGTTAATAGATTTTTATAGAATAATCGAATATTTTAATTTATTTGTAATTTTATTATTTTATTTATGAACAATAATAATAAATATAATAATTATTATTATTCTTAAATAATCTTATTATTATTCAAAAAAAATATTATTATTAAAATAAGTGAGTACTTTAATAAATAATTTATTTTAGACAAAATATTTAGAAAGATATTTTAGACAAAATTTTATTCAGATTTTTTTTGGAATTTTTATTATAAATTATATAATAAAAAATTATTAATAATAATATTATGGGTGAATATTTTAAATATTTATGAATTGATAATATAACAATAATTTATAATAAATAATTAATAATAAAAATATTTTATTCATATTATTGATAATATAATTTTACATTTCCTAGTATAAACCAAACACGTGCAAGTAATTTACTTTCCTTATAATCATATTCCACGAAATCAAATTATTCAATAATTTTACTTTCCTTAATCATTTTCTCGCAATCATATTCTACAGACATATTATCTGACAAGTTTACTTTCCTCACAACCAAACGAGTAGGTGGAGATTTCTTCTATTTTATCAAAAATAGAAAATAACTACAAAAATAATTTATTTTATATAGGTGTCGTAGTTAGGATATGGGCCCATAATCCTTTTAATACTTTTCCATTTGTATTTTAGCTGGATTGAACTTTTACCCTTTGTATAAAAAGTTTAATGTATACTATTCATAACGTTTAATTTAAACAATTTATATTTCCGTAAAAAATGAAATTTCGATTTCCCAGGTTGAAATCAAAATTGACTTATTATGGTGAATGTCAATGCGATTGAATTTACATTTCTTGGATAATAGTAGTTATTTGTAGCGCGGATTGATTATTTATATCTTGCATATGTTTCCCTGTTAATTGAGTTGATAATATCATTTGAGGAGCTAGTAAGGATTAACACATTAAACTCAATCAGTTGATTAAGTTCGAGTGTGTTAATAAAGTCGAGTGTGGTACTACTCAGAATATAATAAGATGTCAGTAAACTTAATTAATTAATGTATATTTGTTTCTTAAATACGATGATCAATTAAGTCTAAAATACAATCTCATGCTCAAGTTAGGATAAAAGGTTAAGTCAGTACATATTCTCTAGTGAAATGAATTTGTGTTTGTTAATTAATTTTGCCCTCGGCTGAACATACATAAATAATTAATTTGAGACCTGATTTTATTTCTTATATTGGATCTCCAATTTGACCCAAATAGATGCTCAATATTTATTTTGCCCTTTAAAAAATTATTATGAATAGATTAATAAATTTATACATTATTTAATAATATAAAAATTATTTATCTAGAATTAATTGGCACAACCAATTACTTGTCAGCCCTAGAGCCTTAATACCTCCAAGATCGAAACACATCAAAATCATGTTCATGTCATGTTCATGTTCCCGACATTAAGCATCATGATTTATAATTAGCTCGTGCATGTGGGGGGGGGGGGATGATACCCACGGCCACATTCGACTCGGCTCGCAAACAGAAGAGAAATAAATAGTCTTGAAACTAATATCAACACTGTTCCAGCATAAAAAATCTTTCAGAAATATGAAAAGATTATCCAGATACCCTGATATTGACTGATGAGATCGAGTGTCATCCATTTTCCCTTCAAAATGGAATCCCTTAAAAATGTAGAGGAGGAGTTTAATGATACACTTAAGAGTATTGTACAGCCCTTGATACTACAACTACGGAAATAGTAGTACAATCAACCTATAACTAGATCGATAACATTTTTCAGACAGTTTCATCCAAAGCATAATAAAGAATCAGGATTCGAAATCATTCCAGATTGTATTAAGATTAGGAACGTCGAAAGATTAACGAACAACTGGATTATCCCGACTATGATGTCTCTTGCTTTTTCTTCTTAGGCCTCCTCTTCCTTCGAGGTTTTCTAGCATCTGAGTTGGAGCTCAAGGTACCACTGTTTCCAGTGGTCGAGTCAGCAGGCCCTCTATTCCTGGAGGTGGTCGAGTCAGCAGGCTCTCTATTCCGGGAGATGGGTCTACTGATACTACTAGACGTGTTGCTACATGTGGATACTTCAGCTCTATTGTGGGGCTTCCTACTGGATCCTGCAAATCTTGACTTATTGTTGATTGAACTTGCTGCTATTTGCTTCCTGGATGGACCAGGAGGCGGCATTAAAGCACGAGCAGAAATCTGCTTCTGCATGACAAGGAATGGAGAGATATCAGCTTCAGATGTATGACAGAAGTAAACTCCAAAAATTCTCTTGCTCACCTGATTTCTTTCATCGCTGGACATTCCAGATGCTGCTTTCCCCGATGCACTAGAGGCTTGATCCCTACATGCCAGATGAAAAGATTTTCTTAATTGCATTCGCATGAAAAGATTTTCTTGATTGCATTCGATGAAGAAATCGGTAGTCAGTGGAAGATGGCAAGTTATAAAAAACTTAAAATCTAGTCAAAAAATGTTACAACTGGGAAGCAACCCTTAGCTAGAAATGACATTTTGATGCCAATAGATGCCTGCGTTTTCAGTCAGTAAAAATAAAGCCAATGCCGATGCAAGTTCGACCATGAATTCTTAGAAGGAACATCTCCAAAGCTCCACAGAGCTATTATTACACAATTATCTAGCTTCCTTCCCAATAATCTCCCCCAGCTTCCTAGTTTTACAAGTATTTTGCCACATGAAATTAGTTCATTGTATGGCCATGGAGTTACTTACCTTTCTCTTATCACTTCTCAATTTAGCATATGGCAGATTTACCTTTCGAGTGAGAAACAAGCTCTGAATTCTTTTCTGGCTTCCTCTTACAAGATCATCTTTGTTCATCTAACTATTTTAGAACTTGACATAAGACAACAGTTCTTCAAGTAGGTTAGGTTATACCAGCAGGAAGAGATAAAATCCTTTCAAGAGCAACAACAACGACGGGCTGCCCTAATGACTAGGTTTAAACCACACTCTGAAACAGATGCTAGACTTCACCCAGCACCTCTATGTTGTAAAACAATTGAAAGATTAAATATGGATCAAAAACAATTTAACATAATGGCTTGTCAAATGATTTATCAAATGACAGCATATAAGATATTTTACATGAATTTTCATGGATTCTCTATCTAGTAGGATCTTGATAAACTGAAGACAAAACACATGTTCTCCATATAACTGAACATTAAAATGAAATATAAGATGACCTACAGGCTAGAGTTGAGATGAGTACCTGGCACTCCACTCATCATCTGCTTCAGCTTCATCACTGGAGCTCCCATTTAAAAAGAAATCATCATCACTGGGATCCAAGAGGCCGTCATCCTCACTTCCTGTTTCTGTAATCCAAGTCAAGCTAATGTAATTCTACCGAAGTAATGTGAAAAAGAAATAAAACAACAGAAATTGGGCTCTCAAATCGCACACTAGCTCTCTTGTACACAGTAGCATGAACTAAGAAGACTATGGATTTGAGGATCTGTATGAGAAAATAGAATGCCAAACTAACAGATGGAATTACTGCTATGGTTAAACAGAAGCTATAGCTTTATAAGTTACACAGCTGTAGCTATTACTGTTCACTTACTATTTGACAAACATTAACCTAATACTGGTTGATTAACAGATTATGATCAATGGAGGCAAAAATTTTGTCAGCTGCCCACTTACAAGTATATTGAAATTTTCCGTTCTCCCCTTCCATGTTATTTTAAAGCACTATGCCTAACCTTCCCATGTAATCAATTGGTATACACTCAACTTAAAACAAGACACAATAGCAGAGTGGGAGAGGAAAGTCCAAGAGCTCCTATAGAAAATAACACCAGATACATCCTCATCAAGAACCAAGCAAAACCACGATACAGAATTTAGTTTAAGCCGTCAGCAGATATTCAGATAATTACAACAAGTTGCTATCTAAAACAACAAACCCCATTGAAATAAAGGATATTGTAGCTGACTGCTGAGCTTTCAAGGTTATAATTTGTCACAAAGATAGCTGCTAAACAATAATTATTCTCCAAGCACCAGTGAGCCAACAAAGTTAATGCTGGAGGGTTTTTAATAACTTAAAATCTCGAGAGCATCCAGAAGAAAACAAATAAAATATCTATTTGCTAGAAGCCTAGAGCAACCTGATCATAGTTAAGCTTAAGAACAATAAGAGGCAGTTTGAAAGAAAGTACCTTCCAAATCCTTCCCACTTGCAGCTGCGGCAATCAGATTAGCCTTAATTTTCTCACGCAGACTATTTCTTTTTTCTACCGTTTCTCCCTCATCACCTCCAACGTATAATGAGACATATTTCTCAGTTTTGGGGAAGAACTGCAGTTTAATGTTGCAAAATAAGAACAAAAATAGAGAAGAGCTGAAACTAAACATGGAGGTGAAATTTGAAATTAAGAATTCAACAAGAAGTTCATTGGAAGTATTGTAGCAGGACCCAGGAAGCACCAACATTTTTATGGTACAACCGTACCTACAATCACCCTCCAAATCACTTTAATGAACAACTTTATGCCTAAACTTGTGATTCATTTTCTTCACCCCTAATCACCTGGGAACAAGAATAGCTGCTCTATTTTCCACATGAAGACTTTGTTAAACTAATTAAGATGAGCACAGCATAGATAGGTGTACTCTTGAATTATATGGCAAATGGTAATGATCAGAAAGATATGCAGCGGATTAAAATAGATATGAGGACACAATAAATGGTGACAATCAAAAACATAAACGCCAAACATGTCTAGACTACCTTGACATATTCAAGATCTTCCTTCAATTTAGAGAGTTGTTCAGCAAGCTCCACTTCCTGAGCTTGACAAGTTGAAGAACGCTGTTGTTTCTCCAACCGTCTTATTCTTCTTTCTACCTTTCTTCTCTCTGGCCACGCAAATGGAATTGGTAACATTTGCAACAATTTTTTTGCATAGCATACATAAAAGAGAACAAGGGAATTTGAACAAAGAAACATGAAATTTCCTCATAGATATTACCCACCAAAGAATTTAATTTTCCTGTCCCTCAGAAATATTTGACGCTCCACAGCCAGTCGATTGTGAATGTCTTGTTGTTTCTTGAGTTCCTCCAACTTCTTCGCTTGAGCTTCCTTTATTTCAGGAGGCAGGTCCTGTGCATAAAGACAGAATTTATCATCTGCAAATTTCCGGAAAACAAGAAAAGAAAAAAATTGTAACAAAAGATAAAGCAAATGTAAACAAGTTCACTAGCTTAGTACATAAGTCCCGAAAAAGAGAGATACCGTATTGAAACATTCAATTTAAGCATTTAGCTTCTCATTTCACCGAGCTTCTAGTATCCGAAAACAGCAATGCTTAACCTAAAACCCCTAATTCCTCATCCTTTAATTTGCAATAACTTATATTTTTCACGCACAAAACAAAAATTGTTGTCAGGTTAAGTTAGATAAATAAAAGCAAACTTTCACCGCATAGCCAGCAAAATAACTCATAAATCCTCCATCGGTACAATTAAATAAATACAGTAGAGAAAATCGTCAAAACTGAATAAGTGAGAATAAATACTTTGCGAAGCATGCGTTCAATGGAGCGGATTTGGTTCTTGAAAGAGACGGATTTAGGCTTGCTGGCCTTTGACTTTTTATCGATCGCTAAGGTTTTCGGCCGCCGCTGGCCTGAGGGCTTCTTCCTCTCGGCGGCTGCAACTTTGCGCTTCCCGTAGCCGCCGTGACCCATCTTTGAAACCTTTCGCACAATTTTGGTCTTTCGTGTTTTCTTTCTTTTATTCTATCATTTTGCCGTTAATATTTTTATTATCAGTCTTATACACCCTCCTTATTCCTTTTTCCCGTTTCGTGGGGCGGAATTTAAGAGAGTAGATGATTTATTTTGAGATTGGTAAAAATGATAGAGGAGAAAAAGAAAAAAAAAAAGAGAGAAAAAAAAAAAAAAAAGAAAAAAAAAAAAAGAGAGAAAAAAAAAGAAAAAAAAAAAAAAAAAGGAGAGAAAAAAGGAAAGGGGGAAGGGAAGGAAGGGAAGAAATGAAAAAAAAAAAGGGGGGGGGGGGGGGGGGGGGGGGGGGGGAGGGGAAAGGGGGGGGGGGGGGGGGGGGGGGTATTTATTAGTAGCGTCTTCTCGACATACACAATTAATTACTCGAGCCTATTAATTTACCTTTTCACCCCGACTAAAAAGATTGATGATTAGTCAAATTCTTTTCTTTTTTTCCAAAAACTATGTCACTCCCCTCAAGTTATTTCATATGAGTGAAGTAACCCTTAATTATTGGATAGAGCTAAACCCCTCTTAATTATTCTATTTTGTGCAAACTACCCCTCAAAGATTTGAGATAAAGTCCATGAAAGAAAATATTCGATCAATACTCAATAACAAACTTGGAGATGAAGTAATTGCATTGAGAGAGAAAAAATATATGCATAGATTGTGATAATTAAAGTGTATAGAAGAGAGAGCTATCTTCGTAATTTATACAAGTATGCACAACAAAAATCTAACTAGTGTGACCACATGCATGTGAGCATGCACGTGCGCAGAGTCAACCATCTAGAAGCTTCAATGGTTTGGTCAAAGAAGTCGCGTCTGTCGTGGAAGCTTGGGGCTAAAGTAACTCAAAAGAACTGGTTGGCGTGGAGTTAGAACCCCCCCCCACACGCGCGCAGATTATGCATTTTCAACTTGGATAAAATGAACTAAAACTGCGTTAGATCAAGTGGTTTTGTGAAGAGATTCATCAGATAATGGAACCTAAAGAGTATGAAAAGACCAGAGCGTATATGAGCTTGAATAAAGTGCAGTCGATTTCCACATGCTTTGTGCGTTCATGATGAACGAGGTTGGCCGCAAGGGCCAAGGCAGACTTATATCACAATACATAGAAGCGGAAGAGAAGGGAAAGCCAAAGTCTTTGAATAGAGACATTAACCCACATCCTTGGATATAACAGAAGCTAAGACACAATACTCTACTTCAGCAAAGCTGCAAGAAACTTCTTGGACCGCCAAGAAATCAAACCATCACCAAAGAACATACAGTTTCCAATAAGAGAGCATCGTGTGTCGACACAAGAGGCCCAATCAAAATCAGTAAACACCTTAAGCTGTTGATTAGAGGTAGAAGGATAGTACAAACCCTGCTCAAATAGAGTAGGATCCTATGAACAACGTTAAGATGGCTAAGACCAGGCTTCTGCATAAACTAATGACTGGACGTGTGACTGTGAGATAGATGAGTTTACCAACCAGCTTTCGATATGGTGAAGGGTCACTCAAATAATAATCATCATGGGAGCTAAAACGAAGCTTGTTGTCCAGAGGGAAAGCAGCAGGTCTGCAATCACCATATCCTTCAACTTGCAAGAGCTCCATCACATATTTACGCTGACACAGATATATCCCAGCGGAAGATCTAGCAACCTCTAAGACAAGAAAGTACTTGACTAGTACAAGGTTCTTAGTTTTGAAGGAGGTATCCATAAATGCTTGATCTTGTCCACTTGAATCTTATCATTGCTAGCCACAAGAATATCATCCATATAAACTAGGAGTATAATGTTGTAAGAGGAACTGTGTATGATGAAAAGAGAATGATCAGAATGGGATTGGACAAAGCCAAAAGAAACCAAAGCAATAGAAAGCTTGGAGAACCATTGCATACGGGCTTGTTTGAGACCATAAAGGCTCCTCACTATCCTTAGAAAAACTAGGAGGAATCTTCATATAAACTTCCTCATGGAAATCACCATGTAAAAAATGCTTTGTTGACATCCATTTGTTCAAGGAACCAACCTTGAAGCAGCAACAAGAGCCACCAAACTTGAACTGTGGTGAGTTTAGCCACATGGAAAAAAGTGTCAAGCATAATCTATCCTTTCTTGTTAGGTAAATCCCTTGGCCGAGGCATGCTTTATAGCGTCCAAGTGTCCCATTGACATGATACTTAACCTTAGAAACTCACTTACAACCGATGGGAACCTTTCCCGGGTAAGTTAGTGATTATCTAAGTTTTATTATTCTCAAGATCCTTAATTTCACTGCATAGCGATTGCCAATGAGGATTTGTGGCGGCTTAAGAATAGGAAGTAAGTTCGGGAGTGGAGAGTAGAGTAGCGAGAATATGCAGCATGAGGGGAAGAGAAATGAAAATATGATACATAATTGTGTAAAGGGTATGAAGTAGTACATTTCTTAGAGCTGTTGAAAGAGAAGGAGTTGGCATGCCAATGGGTCCGTAACATGAGAACAAGCATAGTCCTTTAAGTGGACAAGAACTTGTCTTGCTCTAGTAGAGCGGCGTGGATGAGGAATAGAAGAAGTAGATGAATCCGAGGAGGGAGTAGAGGAAGAAAGTGAATCTGAAGAAGGATTAGAGGAGATTGACACAAGAGAAGGTTACAAGACAGGATCCTCAATGGAGGCACGACAAGAGGAGAAGAGGACAAGGAAATAGGATCAACAAAGGGAAAAACCTCTTCATGAAAGATAACATCCTTAGAGATATGGAAGGAATGAGTATCTAGATCATACAACTTATATCCCCTTGCATGAAGTGGGATTAGTGGCGGAACAGAACATCAAAATATGGGGGGGGGTTGAAGTAGAACACTTATTTAAATGTAGCAAAATAAAAATAATAATACAAAATGCAAATTCTATCAACAAAAGTCTTTCAAGTAGATTTTTTCTTAGCATTTATAAGTGATGCAACGACTACTTTTTTTGCCAATATTACAAGTACGAGGTATTCTTGGCAATTGTGACCTTCGGTTCCCATATCTTGAAACCCCTGCAAAATTGCTTCATTTTCAACACTTGCAAAAACTCCCTTCTCAATATAACATACCGATAAATCCATGAGAACCCATTTTGTTGCGCAAATTAGTCTTGATAAACTTTATCGCGAAGAAAGGTCTTTCAATGTGTGGCCGTTGCAACAGGCAAGAGCAAAGCCAACTCAAGAAGACGATAGACCGAATCATACATAACATGATACCCCCATATGTACCATCTTCTTTGCAAGTTCTTCGATGTCATGAAGGTCGGAGAAAACATCATTATGTTTCACATTAAAAATGTACCAATCAAGTTGTATCTTAATTGTTGTATGTCGGGGCCAACAAAATCTTTTTGAGTATAACTCGGCAAGATGTAACAACTTATCAAGATCGAAATTGCAGAAATGAATCTCTAGGATCAAAGCATGTTATGCACATAGGCAACTCCGAGTTAGACTTAGTAAACCGCTCATTCATTTTATTTGAAAGAATATCAACAACCTAATATTATACAAGGAAAATTAAATTTATATATATTATAAAAAACAAATGATTTAATATATAATGAATGAAAATAAATACTTGGTAGAAAATATCTACTTGAAAGTAGTGGAGATAAGTTTGTGGCTCATCATCGGTTGTTCTTCTAACTCGGCTCAGAATAATATCTTCAATATTTGACACATGAATTTCATTTCTAGAACAAAATGTAGTAACATCTTTCAATAACTCATCACACCCATCATCCCTATAATTCTTCAAATCACGTTTCACATCTTTAATCAATTGGAGAACATTGCCTATATTTTGATTCTTCTTTAACTGTAGAGCATGTGAAAGATTATTTGTCCATCCTAATATATTAAGCATCAAATGAGCAATAAACAAGAACTTAAAACTTTCCATTTTCTAAGCTAAACCCAAAGCAGAGCCTTGATTTTTTTCACCAATGGCCTCTTTAGACAAGGCAATAAGCACATCTTTCATCGGCTTCCACAAATCCAAAAGTTGATGTATTGTTCTAAAGTGAGAACACCAGCCCGTGCTAAACTCATTTCTTGGTTTTTTTCCCTTTCCTGTAGAAATTTCACATCTTGCTTAGAGCCGGCAAAATGGGCCCGATCCGATGGGCCGGCCCGAGGTACCCAAAAAAGGGTTGGGTTGGGCTCTAAAAATAGAAGCCCGAAGGTGTGCTGGGCTTAAAAAGCCCGCCCAAAAAAACCACGGGCTCTATGGGCTTTGGGCTAAAAAAGCCCGGGGTTTTTAGGCTAAAAAGTCCGCCCGAAAAAAATGCATAATTATTAGATAATATTAATATTAATACATAAATATAAATGAAAAAAAGATGGGAGAGAAAAACTTCTCAAAGAAAGATTCAAAATGTAATTAATATATGTTGAAACTTGACGATTTTAAGTTGTTTATTGTCTTAGTTTGAATTTTTGTAATGTTTACTTGCATACGGCTTTGAATTTTAATATTTATTTGTACTTAAATCTATAATATGATCTATTTAGTCTATTTAATCACTTCATAATTTATACTTTATTCAACATTAATATATTTAATTTAAATTATACATATTAATTTTATTTTTAAACAACAAATATATAATTATAAAATTATAAAAAAATATTAAATAAATTAGTGGGCTAAGCCCACCCGCCCGCCCGAAAGCCCGGGGTCGGGTTGGGTTTCATAAATCTTGACCCAGTAAAGTACCGGGCGGGCTCGGGCGGACCTCAAAATTAAGTTGGCCCGATAGGCCCGGGGCTGGGCCGGCCCGCCCGCCCATTTTGCCACCTCTAATCTTGCTATACGCTCAACCAAATCATGATATTGTTTTTGACGGATTGCATCTTTCTGTTTACATGAAGCTCACACAATATTCACAATCATACCAAGATGGTAAACAAAGTAGCTCACGGATGCAAACTCCATTGCTTTAGCTGCGACGACTAATTGTAGCTGATGAGCAAAATAAAAAATATAATATGCATACTTGTTCTCATTCAAGATTTTCCTTTTAAGTCCATTAAACTCACCATGCATATTGGATGCCCCATCATAGCCTTGACCTGTAAGTCTTGACATTGTTAATCCATGTTTTGCAAAGAAGTCGTCAATAACACTTTTCAAAGAAGATGCACAAGTGTTGGTCACATGCACCACACCAAGAAATCTTTCAATCACTTCCCCATTATCATCCACGAATCTCAAAACCACCGCCATTTGCTCTTTTATAGAACTATCACGTGTCTCGCCAATCAAAAGAGAAAAGAACTTGCCTCCCATGTCATTCACAACCATGTTTCTTACCTCGGTAGCACAAGCACAAACAATATCCTTTTGAATTTTAGGAGAAGTTAATTGATGATTTCCCGGAGCATTTAAATTGATCACCCGGTTTATTTCATCGTCATGTCACAATACCATTATAGAAGTTCAAGAAAATTACCATGATTCATAGAATCTATGGACTGATCATGTCCACGGAAAAGCCAACCCTTGCTTTAGAAGGAAGCAAATCACATCCACAATGGCGGTTAAACGAATGCGGTAATTTTTCTCATTTTCACTATTTTGTTGTGACAACATGTACTCTAAACTATGCCTTTGATCTTCATGGTCTCGAAAATTTTCAAAACCTTTTTTCAATTATTAAATCCATGCTTGGTAAAGACATCATCTTCATTTTTATGACACGTGGGGAACAAAAAACACCATAAACAAAATGAGCCATCTTTTGATACACTATACTCTAGCCAACGAAAATGATCAAACCATTTGTCTTGAAATTTCCTCTTGCATCCACTAATTTCTTTTTAAGGAAAAAATGTGACCTTTTGGTTGACAAACTCCTTTTGCTAAGTACCTTCTCCTTACTTCATCTCATATATTAACCGAATAATTATTAATTGGTTTAAGCAAGAAAAGATCTCCAACAATTTCATCTTCACATAAACCAATTTCTTCTCCATCCCTTTGTTTGCTACATTCTTAGATATTTGAAGCATCAATTTCTTCTCCATCCCTTTTGTTTTATACATTCAATGTCATTGTCATTTGAAGCCTCAATTTCTTCTATACCCCTTTTGCTACTACATTCATTAGTATTTAAAGCATGTGGTGAAGATTCAATGTTTAGTTTGGGCTTCTTGGTAAATAGACATCCCTAAACAAAAAATAATAGTATTAACTCATCACACTAATGTAGTATTTGAGTATTCTATTAAACCCTAGATTAACAAATATAAATATTAAAAAACCCAAAAAAACTAAAAATGATTTACTTGAGTTTATTGGCCATTTTCTCGTAAATAGACCTCACAATTTCAAGCTTTGACCTCCAACCCACAAAGAAAAGATATAATTATAGTCATAGATTTACAATTTACAGAGGTGTGTGTGGTCTCGGTAAAAATAGGACAGTGAACAAGAATCTCTGTTTTAATTTTTATTCCTTACCGTGGGGACAAGTAGTAGATGACTAGGTGTGGAATTGATTTAATTTAATAATTTGGGCTCTCTAGGGGGAGTTGGTAACTTGGGCTTCTAGATAGTAAATAAAATAAATGGGTATTCAATTATTTTTCAGCCTACTTAAGTCTTAACTCACTACTTAATCGTCTTCAACATTCAAATAGGATTTGCAGCGAAATTCAGAGGATCGACGACATAAGCTTGTAAGATTGAAGAGAGGGGAGCTTTGCCGACTATAGCTCTAGTTCCGGCAACTGGGGAGGTCAATCGACCCTCCTAACCCCCTCTAAATCTGTCGATGAGTGGGATAGCCGGGGAAAACACATATGCGGGGCTCTAAGTCCAAATTTTTGTTATGTTGGACCAGATTAGCAGCATAACATAGGCAACTAAATACCTTAAGTTGGATCATGTTCCCCTTAAAAGACCTTATAAGGGAGAGGGATATCCAATCTTATATATATAGAGGAGTCAAGATCTTCACCAAATCGATGTGGGACATAATAATGAGGCTTTAACACGCCCCTCACGTGTAGGTCGGTTCACATTACTACATGTAGAAACAAATGGTCTATAGGGACCTGTCCAACATAGGGATCAAATAAACTACCATCGACTTAGGCTTGCTTTGATACCATACGAGAATTGAGATCAAATCCATGGAAGGAAATATTCGATAAACTCAAGAAAAAACTTGGAGTGAAGTAATTGAGAGAGAAAATATCTTCTACATATATTGTGAAAATCAAGGTGTACAAAAAGAGAGCTAGTTGAGTAATTTATAAAAGTATGTACAACAAAGATCTAATTACTCTAAACGCATGCATGTGGCCATGCACGTGCACGGAATCATCCATCAGGAAGCTTCGATGGTTTGGTCAAAGTTGTCACGTTTGCATTGCCAACTGTCATGGAAGCTTGGGGCTGAAGTAACTTAAAGTGTGAAGAATCGGTCGGCATGGAGTTGGAACTATAACACTCCGTTAGTTAATTGGTTAAAATTATCATCTTCTTCATTTCACCTCCGTCGTTCTCCCTGTCTCCAACGCCCCCTGTTGAAGTCCATATATTCACCTCTTTCATATTGTCCCTGATATTCAATCATTTCCCAACTCAATTCCATTGCATACAGACAAAAAGTTTATGCAGCTTCTTAGTTGAGATCAATCACCCCCTTTTTATCAGTATTGTTTGATTACAGATTTCATGATTAGTCTCATGATATCAGTCTAACTGGATAGAAGTGCTAGATTGCTATCAAACATATTTTCAACTACCTGAAGAGGATTAGAGATTATAGGCTAGTTTACCACAGTTTAGTACCTGTGTGTTATACAGATTCCCATTCCAGATATGACCTGAATGATTAGGTATACGAATTATACCTACATCCTAGGAAAGCTTCTCTAATTATTGCTCTGATTCAGATCTTCTAATATGTGTCCCGACCACTTCTCTTCTTTTTCGCGTGGACAGGAATATGAAGATAATATTTCCAGACTCTCTAACTCATGTTCTCTCTTTCTTGATTGTGTATATGCATTAATGTGTCTATCAAGATTATGAACATGTATCTTATAATATAATGTTATGGACATTATATTATAGTTGTGGCCAATTAATAATTATATTTATAATGGGGTTCTAGGATTGAGAGGTTTGTTGAAGGTTTTTGGATTGCAAAAAAGCACAAGAGAACAGACGGTGAATCTACTGGTTAGTTGTCCTGGACTCCAGCCCTACACAGATTTTGAATAAATATATTTATTAGTAATGAAAATTAATATTTAGACTTTTAGCCCAGTGGTTGATGTTTGCTTGTTTTTCTTCATTGCAGTCGAGTTTAATTCCCAACCTTAATATTTTTGCTCCTTTTTATTATAATTTATTCTACTATTATTTTCCTTTTATTTATTTCACACTTTTCAATTTTCATACTAGTTTTTTTCTTTTTTTTTCTAACCATATTTTAATTTTTCTCCTTGATCCTTATCTTATTTCTTTCCCATTTTTTATTTTTTTTTCTAATTTCTCCATTTCTTTTTCTAATTCCTTTTGTAGTTTCGCACATTCTTTTCTAACTCTTTCTGTTTCTCTCTCATTTATTTTCTTCATCTTTTGCAGTTCATTTAATTTTTTTTTCTTGTTCATTTGTATTTTCATGCTTCCTTTTCTAATTTATATTGAGTTTTAGTCATTTGGAAAATAATTACATGTAAATATGATAAGTACTTACTTTCCATCCATCCCACTGTAAAATCCTGGCTAAGCCACTAGAGAGAACCAAGACTTATGAGACAAGTTCTTAGTTATGATCTTGTGCTTGGATTATATGCATCTAATGGATGATACGAAGATGAGGAAGAGGCACGACGGATCCAACAATTTATGAATTAGGGGATAAAATTTGTAACTTTGAAATAAAGCATATGTGGCAATATCAGTATGATGCACTATTCGGCAATTTTGTTGATGAAAGCGAAAATTTTTGTGTAGTGATAAATTGGGTCATATTAACTTGGTGAATATCATGACTCATTTATATAAGTTTGAATATCCCTTCTCATTGCAGGCCTTTTAAGGTGAATGTGACCCAATTTATCATGGTATCACAAGTATGCCCCAACAATGTTGGTTTGTTTGGTCCCTATGAAAAATTTGTTTCCACGTGTATATGTCGATGTTCATATCTGGCCTACATGTGAGGGGCGTGTTAGAGCCCATTATTATATCTCACATTGACTCGCCGAATATCCGACTCATCTATATAAACTTGTATATTCATTCTTATAACAAGGTCTTTTAAGGGAATGTGACTCAATTTATCGTGTAGATTTCACTACAGATTACGATACCAAAAAGTAAGTATATCCAGGTACATATCCTTATTTATTGTTTGCTCTCTATTGAAAATTGCGATGAAATGATGATTATGTTATTCCCTATGTTAAAGTTGAGTTTGAAATAATCAACTCTCAATTTATGCTCTTTTTTGTCCCAATTATATTACCTTAAATTATCAGAATGGCTAGGAATTAGGAACCCAAAAATAGTTAACAAAAAAACTCTCGATTGTGAAATGTAAGAACTGTGGCATAACTTTGGCCGTCTGCCGTGTAATGAAACAACCAGGAATCATCTCAAGATCCAAAAAATTATCCCTATAAATTGCCTTTCTTTCCTCTTCTTCATCAAACAACTCATACTCAGTAATTCTTGAAATATACCATTTTCTTTCATCCTTAGATAAGGAATCATGGGTGTAGCCACATTTACTGATGAATACACTTCCCCCAATTGCCCCATCAAGGATCTTCAAGGCCTCGATCATCGATTCCCACAACTTGATCCCAAAGCTCCTGCCACAGGCCATCACAAGCATCGATATCACAGAAGGTGATGGAGGTGCTGGGAGCATCAAGCAGATCAACTTTGCTGAAGGTAAGTTGTGGGCTTTTTTCATTGATCAAGAAACTGAATAATACTGCAGGATGAATGAGTTCATCAATCATGCAGGTAGCCCTCTGAAATGCGTGAAGTACCGTGTGGACGAATTGAACGAGAAGACACTAACATATGGATACACATTGGTGGAAGGTGATTCTTTGGCTGACAAGCTGGAGAAGATAACCTATGAAGTTAAATTTGAGCACTCCGGTGATGGTGGCTCGATTTCCAAGGTTACGAGCAAGTACTTCACTGTTGGAGACTTCACTCTCAAAGAAGAGGAAGTGAAGGCAGGCAAAGAGAGGGTGTTGGGAATGTACAAGGCTGTTGAAGCTTACCTCATTCAAAACCCAGAAGCCTATGCTTAATGCTTTCATGTTGTACCTTCAGATATGCTCTCCCCTCTGTTTTTTAACAACACATATTAAGCATGTTTCCCTTTTGCTGAAAGCCAATTAATAACGAGCTTATCTGTTGAATAAACTTTGTAACTTCTTGGAGCAAGAATGAGAATTTTTGCTTTGCTTTCCTAATAGCATACCATGGAAATCAAACTGAATGTAGCATAATTTGATCATATCATGATGAATATTGATCAACCAGACAATTGACATAATTCCATTTGAAACGAAAAGCAAATATGTCCACATGATGAGCATAACTCCGACATTGATCACTATCATATATATCATGAAGAGCGAGAGGCAGACAATTTGAGACATTCATTCTGACATCTACGGAGGCATTCATCGTTCCAGTTGGGTACCTGATGTTGGTTAACGCAGACAGTCCGAGCACAGGCATCAAGTTCAGAAACTCCACGAACTGGTCTGTGACACGTATCTGGGATTGGATCCTTGGAGAAAGCTCCTACTTTCTTCAGCATTCTCTTTGAAACGCAAACTCTCTCGCATACAAAAATGTCATCCGTGCCCTTCTCCCTGCCACGAGCACCTTTGATCCGTTGCTCCTCAGCATGCCTCGCCTAGATTCTTAAAGCTTGACCGGCAAGGAAAACAGGAACAACACCTAGCAGTGTCCACCAAACTTCCATCATTGTTTCTACACCAACAAAGAATCCTAGGTAAGTCAAAGACTTACACAACACTTCATAATAAGAACAGGTACAATCTCCAAGAGAAAGTGATTAAAAAAAGTGCTATTCATCTCAAACAGAAGCACCATTTGAAGCAGTCACCCAATTACCACATATTGGAACAAATGTCAAAACCACTGAATCTGCAGTCATTTCAATCCAAAAGAATTCTCTTTCTTCATGTTTCATTTCACTGTAATCCAATTCTACAACTACAAACACACAGAAATAAGTCGGACTAATTCAAAACCCGGTTTCTAAGGAAAAAAGAGCAACAACTAATTAAGCCAAAACCCTAACTCGAGCTAAAAATGGAGAGGAATGGGAAAGAAAATCATAGTTGACAAACAAACTGACAAAAAAGGGTGTTTAAGGATTCTAGTTCGCGCTCAAGAGGAGCTTACTTGTTTGTGGTTTCAGCGAATGTATAACGTATTACTTCTCTGTCCCATTATTAGTGGAACGTTTCCAATTTGGTCGTCACATTATAAGTGGTAACGTTCAAATTGGTAAAAATTACCACTCTCTCCTACTTTATATTTTATTTCTCATATTTTATCATTTACTTTCATTATTATATTTATTTTCTATACATACTTTATCATCTCAACTTTATTACTAATCATTTATTCTCATTATCTCACTCATCTCCTCTCTCTCCAACTCTCTCAAGTATCAAATTCATCTCCTCTTTCCTGCTTTATTATTCTACTCATTTTTTCATACTTTATCACATACTCCCTCCGTCCCACTCCGAGTGGTCCATTTCTTTTTGGTGAGGGAATTAAGAAAATAGATGATAAAGTATGAGAGAAGAATAAATGATAAATTATGAGAGAGAAGATGAGTGAGATTGCGAAAGAGGAAATGATAAAGTAGGAAAGAGAAATAATAAAGAAGTGATAAAATAAGAGAAATAAATGATAAAGTAAGATATAATTTGTGATTTTTTAAAAAAATTATTTCTTTTTTTGTAAACGGGTCACTTGGAGTAGGACGGAAAGAATATTATCTTAATCCATGCCGAAAAGAAACTTGTCACTAATAATAGGACGAAGAAAGTACTATAATTTTTTAAAAAAAATACTCCCTCCGTGATACCCAATTTGTTCTTTTTGGATTCTACCATCTCACTTGTCTATTCTTTAAATTAGAAAATAAATTCCACGCCTTAACCAATTCAAATCAACTTTAAACAATTAAATATATATATATATATATATATATATATATACATATTATATTCCTTCTATTTCACAATTCTTGTTTCAAAACTTTTAATCATAATTTTTAAGAAAGATTATTAGTTATTTGCAAAAAACGTGGGATTCTTAAGTAAAATATTTATAATAATTATGAAACATCCGCAAAGAAAAATGAAGCAATAATTAGGATGAGGAGAGAGTATTATATACTGAAGAGGGAGTAGTTTTTATTCAGAAAATGTAGAATGGAGCAATAGAAACGGAGTATTAGTTTTTAGGGAATCCAAAGACCATCGACGCCGCCAAATAAGCCAATAATTTTTGAAGAATTGGATTAGAGTACCAAAAGGCGTCGCGGCAGGCGTCGTAGAGAAAGGAAGCATACTGTTAGTCCTTCTCAGCTGCTGTCATTGTTTTAGGTGCCGCCGCCAGCGAAAAAGCTCCGAACGCCGCCGCTGCCACTAGGTCCGACATCCGAGGTGCTACTGGTAGTGGCGTCTCCCATCACCGCTGCTGATTCTCTCAGCCCCATTCTCCCAAAAACTCACTCTCTCACTGCTGTTGTTTCCGGGAAAATGAAAAAACAGAGATGAAGATATAAATTAGAACGGAAGGAAGAAAGAAAAATGATGACGTATTGGAGTTTACAATGGATGATAAACCCAAACAAAAAATGTTTACCGAAATAACATTAAGCCATTAAAGAAACTCAAATTAATTAGAATATTTTTTTATCAAAATATTAATACATTATAAATTTTATACTGCTTTCTGAATAAAAAACTACTCCCTCTTGAAATACAACGGAAATGTAGAAGACGAGAATCGCAGTTATCGTAATATATTGTTGGGCTCGAGATTTTGGCATCAACATAATCAAGCCGGCCCGTGCATATAAGCCATTGAGCCCAAATGAGGCCCACGTAACCCTAAGACGTCCACGTTTCGCAATTCATATCCATAAAACTATTTCTTTCTTTCAGTTTCAATTCGAACGCTTTCTGCAAAATTGATTGAAAAAATAAAGATAGTTGAGAAAAATGTCGTCTTTAGGTACATCCAAAGGGATTCTGGAGATCGCTAAATTTGCGGTTTATGTCACCGTTCCGATCGGGCTGATGTATTTCTTCGCCAGCAATACTAAGAATCTCCAGAAAGTCATGGGAAATGTAAGAATATATGTCATTCTCGTGAACCTTGTGCATTCTGTTTTTATCATGTGTTGAATAAGGGTTTTAATCAATTGATCCGATTTGGTTATTCGGAGTTTGATCTTGAATGGGGGTTTTATGTTATAATTTCTGTGTTGGAGTATTTTGCTCAATCTTCAATGTAGAATTTTTCACTTTGGAGGAAATGATTGTTGGATTGATAGTATAAGTGGGATACTACTTACTAATTGAGTAGTAATTGAAATGTAGAAGCCAAGAATCTAAATAATAGCTCTGGTTACTATGTCTTCATGAATTTGTTTTATTGATAGTTTAGCTTAACTACTTAAAGTTACATTTTAGTAGTTGAATCGAAACTGTTTGGTTCATGAAATTGTTTTCTGCAATTGATAGAGTTCCGTGTTGATATTTTAGCTCAACTGTTAAATGTTCTCAAGCAAGGGGATCTTCTTTTTCTGAATTAGAAATATATCCCTCGATGGGGCAGGCCAATCGCTAGCTAGATGGAATTAGCACATGTAAAGGAAAAGAACTAGGAAAATTGTCTATAACAATAAAAATGCCCTTTGTTAAAGAGAATATGAAAAGGAAAAGCTATAGTTTTATGTTATGCAGGAAATGAATAAGGCATCAGACTTCAATTTTTTTCTTTCATGATACAGCCAATCCTTTCCTTACTGATTTATTGTATGACTACTGAAATAACTGAAATAGATGAATATATATCTGATTTTTATTTTATATTTCGTATGCCTTGTAATGGTTTTTTTGGATGTGTTGTGTAGCGCCAATATGTAGTCTATCCACCTGAAGCGCCACGGCCTCCATCCCCGAGGAAATGAGGGAGATGGCACGGGGAACTAGCTCGTAACAGAGACAGGAAATGATGGATCTCTAGATTAAAGAGTTTATTTCAAGTATCTATTGTTGTAGCCATAACGAGTTGAGATACTACTATATGACCAGATCTATGTGTGGTTGCAATAATCGGGCAAACGCCATCTGTAACTTTGCAAATTGACCAAATGAATAAAAGGTTAGAATTCTCATCATTGTTTCTCTTTGTTCCTGAAGATAGATGGAGAGAACAACAGCTTGTTTGGCTCTGTGACTTCTAATTCTAGTAGGTTTATATGAACTAATAGTCATATAATCTCAACAACTGGAATTGGTTCTTCATGGTAAGAATAAAGAGAATTATAGAGTGATCAAGTTCATGTGTCCGAGGGTGATGTAGTTGAAACAGCTTCTTTTGTTCTCATGAATAGTTTGGGCATAAGCGTGTTGGTCAAGAGACGAGTCTCCGGGGTATAAAGGGGGTTTGAATACACCATTACAAATTTCAACTCAAACGCGAAAGTCAATATATTATTGAATTTACTCATTGAAGGTTTCACTCGTCAAATTAGCTTCGATCGCGTGGACGAGTGGTTCGAACTACCGAATTCTATATACGACTTCGATCGATCTAAAGTAAACTTCGGTACACGAATAAGTGCGGAAGTGTAGGCTCGAATTTTATCGTCCTTTGTATGAAAAACTTTTTAATGAAAATCTATTCAAGTCGTGCTTGTGCGTCGATTTAGCTTTCTTGAAAATCTGAGTTATGCTTTTATAAAACAGTTTTGTGCAGTATGAACAGAATAATAAAACAGAAAATGCACAACGATTTTTAAAGTGGTTCGGATACGCAAGATTTCATGTTCACTGTCCTAATTACGAGGAGTCCGGATTTTATTATCTTGGCGAGCTAGTTTCGGGCGATTTGTACGGGGGACACGTACTCTAATTAGTCTTAGTGACTTTACGGGGTCCAAATACGAGTTTGAGTTTCTCCAACTCGAAGGAGTTCTTGCAATAATAACGAGTTCAACAAATGTGAACTTCTTCGATTTTTTTAAGCGTATAATCTAATAAGGTTCGCTTAGAATGGAGAAAGGAAACAAATGATATTTCGAGAGTGTCTATCTCGGATGGTAAGTTCTTCATTGAGTGAGCTTTAAGTTCACTAGAGTTTTCAATGCTTGAATGTTTGGTGTTTCCGGTGTCTTCATCGCTTGAAGATCGATTTCTATTTATAGTTTTGACTCATGAAAAGATCCGTTAGAAGAGACCTAGTGTTGGTCGGAGACGAGAGTCGGGTGTAGAGGGGGGGGGAGGGGGTAAATACACCGAGTACAAGTTCTTTTTCTCAAACGCGAAGGACGGCTAAGTCGTAGGTTGCGGGCCGATAAACGATGTTAAATAGTAACCTTCGATCGTGGGTCGAGTGAGTCGCCTATTGAGTCTCTCCCACTTCGACCTTTGTCGGTATTTGATTCTCGATCGGAGACTTAGTGCGGATAAGTGTGTAGGGCAGAGGACTTCTGTCTCGGTTTGAAAACGTGTTTTCACAAGTTAAATGATTTTGGCTAGTGCACTTTTCAAATACGTTTTATGCAAAGTATGAGTTTATAAGATGATTTGTATGCAAAGGCGATAAAACAAAGAAACGACACAAGCAATTTTTAACGTGGATCGGATACGCAAGATCCTACGTCCACGGTCCCGCTGAACATGAGGTCTTGTTGATTAATGCCGAGCAAGCCTCCGAAGTATTGCCTGACCGGATGACCCTTCTAAGTTATAAGTCCTTAGCGACTTTACAATTCAAACCTGAGTTTGAAGGGGAGGGGATTTTCTCCAACGGTGAAGGAGTTCTTACAATAAGAACAATCACGAAATGTAAACTCCTTCGAAGGTTCTAAGCTATAGATATGAACGATTGAGCTTAGATAGAGAAGAGGGATCTAAAGAAATAACTCTGTAGAGAAGAACTAAAAATATTCGAGTAATGCGAGTTTTTCATTTGGATCTTCGTGAAAGGCGCTAGAGTGTTTGGAGAGCTTGAGCGAGTAATCCACTTTTTGATATCCCGTGCGTGGAGCTCGGAAGTGCTTCTCTATTTATAGTTGTGACCCAGGTATTTGTCTATTGGAGAGGACGAAGCCACGTGTCACAAACGTCCAAGGAAAACGGCCATATGTTTGAAATGTTGCAGCAGGGTTGTTGGTTACTGTGCATGAGAGCGGCTTTAGTAGGTCGAGTAGGTAGAGCTTAGGCTCGCTTCTCATTGGTCGAGGTTTGTGGTAGGTGAGACTTGTTCGGACATCGGTCTTCATCGGAGTTGACTCACTTATCCCTCGTATGATCTTCTACCGACTTTCGAATGAAGTTGACTCGGGTCGTTTCTCGTCGGATACGATAGGACCCGATAAGATCTCTGTCTTCTTCGTCTCTGATCTGCGATAATAACATTTCTACGGAGCGAGATCAGCCGATGACTCGAAGGTACGAGCTTTATCTGATGTTCTCTTGCTCGATGTATGTCGGTGATGAGATGTCTTCTATCGAGCAGGTCGATGACGACTTGAGAACATAAGCTCCTTACACCGATGACGTGGGGTTGGAAAGTAACTTCCAAGCGAAGATCAATCCAACATTTACCCCGTACGGGACTTAGACAAAAATGATAATGAATAATATAATCCGTCCAACCTATTACATCATCTAGTCCTATCGACATTACACCTAAAGATACAAGACGGTCTTGGGATCTTCAATTCCATAGTAATGAAACACTATGATTTCCCCATTACCGAAACACGGATAAGTCCTATTACAAGAACTACCGATAAAATAATACTAAGTATCCTCTAAGTGATTGTTAGGACAAACCACCGACTTCATAACCCAACACCTAGCCACGTGTCAAACACGACAAGGAAAACGATTATCTTGAATTTGAACATTACTATAGAGATTCTCTCTTTAACTCGGTCCGATGTCGACTTTGTGTCGTGCAAGTACAATCCGACAGTTCCTTAATTGGTCAAGGTTGATTGTTAGGTGAGGCTTGTTCAAACTCCAAAGAAGATACTGAATTGACTCCCTCCGATTACCTGGGACACGCCCTCCGTCCCACTTTCTATTAGTTGTTCATGAACTACTCCCCTCTGTCCCCCTTTCTTGTCCCCTTTCTTTCCAAATGAGGTATTTTAGGAGAGTTGTTAATTGTGTTAGGTGCGTGGGTCCCTCTATATTTCGGAGATAGATAAGCTTTCTCTCTCATTGCTTAATTTTAATATTTAAATCATTTGTATTATAAATTTTGATTATTTTATTTTTCACATTTAATATTTTTGATTTTTTTTCTCAACATTTTCGGATTTTCGAACTATTATAATTTTTTACAGTGTACTCCAAATTTATAAAGGAACATCGAATATTCTTCGAACAAATTAATTTTCGAAATTTATTGAACAATTTTCTAAAGAAAAATCCATTTACAATTGCTAACGTGGTGAAGTGAGTGACATGAATAAAAAGCGAAGGCGAGAATTCTTGATACGATACAAGTCGGCTAATCAAAAATTTCCAAATTCAAATTTGGTTTCAAATTGCTTTTAGAATTCCCTCCAACATGTACATCTATAAATAAAATTATTCCAAAACACCCCACCAAAACAAAAATTTATCATAAAATGGGGAGAAAAGATTTCACTACAGTGAGAGAAACCAAATAGTGCGGTTTTTCTTGCAAATCCGGAAGAACGGCATACTACCTAGAGGTAAGATAATCGAAGTCTCCCGCAAGTTTGGGCAATTTCGGAAGACCGTCGGCCGCGTGGCTTCGAGGCAAAGAAACAACAAAGTCGGGGACAAGTTATACAACTCGAATAAAGAAAAATTTGCAAAACATCCAAGGTTCGTGCATATTGATCTCCCTTTGATCAAAAGTTTGAGTGTTTTAAAACGGTCTTCTATAATAAAGCTAGCACATGACATAAGTGGCGCCAGATCAATAGTAGGGAGATGGGCGAAAATGTGTCTAATCATAGCTCACTCTAGTGCAAATTCATCACCTCGACAAAGTACGAAACAAGATTTTAAGGTTGAGGTTTTCCTTGAGTCCCTAGAGTTTGATAGAATACTGCAGAGGTCTGGTTTAAGAGTATGTAGAACACAATTCACATTGATGAGATATGGTTCTACCTCACTAGATCCTCACATAGAGTTTATCTAACACATAGTGAGATAGAGCCACATAGAAGCACACAAAACAAGAAGTTCATCAACAAAGTTATGTTCATGTGTGCAGTAGCTAGACCTTTATTTGAAAGTAATGGTATAGTCTTATTTTATGGAAAAATAGGCATATTTCCATTCACACACAAGGTGGCTGCCCTTAGAGCCAGCAAAAACAGGCCGAAAGGGACTTTGGAGGCCAAAGCGATTCAGTCAATTACCAAACAGGTGATTAAGGATTGTTTGATTGCTCAGGTATGGACTGCCTCATACCCTTATAATGCAAACTGAAAATAATTACATTTATGAAACAAAATCGAATCACAATTTGGGACTGTTTACATTAATGTTTTTAGATATGTTTATCATTGTTTATTCTTATTTTACATTTATGAAACAGAAACAGGATGCAAATTCAGACTTTGTTTGTTAACTAGAATCTTCTTCCAGACTGCATCTTTGTTTATGAAATTCAACTTTCATAAAACAAAGATGGAGACCTATCAGATTCAGATTCTGCCTAAAATCTGAATAAGAAAACAGATTATGTACTCTGCACAAAAACTGCATAAATGAAGTAAGATTCTGCCAAATGTGTGGTAATAATTTATGTAATATAGAATGCATATTACTATTGAGATTTAGATTAAAGTTATGTACGTTTACTCATTGTTAAGTTGCATGTAACATTCTATCGATTCTACTTGCAATCGAGCTAAATGCCTCCTACAACAAGGAAACCGATATTCATCCAACGGAGACAATGCTCGCCCACACATAAAAGACTTTGACCCGATTTTAGGGAAGCAGCTAGTAAGGAGGGCTTTGATATAAGACTTGTCAATCAACCGCCCAATTCACCTAGGACCACGAATGTCAAATGACCTTTGGTGGTTTAGTGGTCATACAAAGTATACAAAATAGAGTCAAGTTGTGTAAATGTTGATCAATTGGTGCATGCAAGTTTGTTGTTCATATGCGGACCTTTCTCCCATAACATTAAATAAAGTATTCCTAAGTTTGCGGGGGTTGTATGGTGGAAATAATGAAAGTCAGGGCCACAATCGCTACATGGTTCCTCATATGAGGAAAGATGCTTTGATTAGAGAAAATGCACTTCCAACGGATTTGGAAGTGCCTACAGAGTGGTGAGAGAATGTTTCACTTATATGTTGGAGAATGGAATGGTGGAACAAATAGGAGAGTTGAGGCAGGCTAGGTGTTTAATGTGTGTAGAGAAGATGAGTAGTTAAGAATTCGTATTTGCAAGGGCATTAAAATGTGTTTTGTACACCCGCATAGTGGACTATTTACTTAATTTAGATTATATTTTGTATAGGCTGCGTATTATGTAATCAATGTAGTAACAAATTTTAGTTTCATAGTTGTAGAGTTGGAATTATGTTACATACTCTACAACACTTAATTTTTTTTTTGTATGCACTACATATTTTGTAAACTAAGTGTTTTAAATTAGGGTGGAGGTTTTAAAAATACAAGGAACTTATAAATACAAAAGAGATGCTTAAGCCCATACTTGTCTTATACATGTGGTAATGTATAGTTCAAGTAAAATCCGAACCACAACCGTGAGAAGTTTGACGGGTAAGCAGGAGAACCATAATAGAACCAAATCCCAAGAGCTATAATAGAAACAAATAGGACCACCACATAGAACTAAATTCTAGAAGACCAACCAAATAAGGGCACCACATAAGCATAATAGAATGATAATAGAAGCACAATAACACGACATAACAGTAGCCACAAGATAACCACAATTGAACCACACACAAACAAATAAGAAAAAGAACCATAACATATCTCGGTATCAAGAATTATAATCTCTTTGATATGTTAAATCCAACCCTAGAGTGATCATAGTTCATCCTTTTAAACCAATGCACTTCCCAACTACACACGATAAGGCACAAATATACAAGCAATCATATACAAACATAACCGAAAATGACAAAGCAGGAATGATCTCACCCCGATTTTATGGTAGGTTCGCATGGCGTCGAGTCGAGGCAATCTCCCATAGAGTCCTATCTGCCTGGTTTCCGGATCTCGGCATATCCCCAATCGACCATAGGATTTTGAGAGCTGGACTCTTCATCCCTGTTGATTCCCGCTCTCGATCGGTGGCTGAACGCCGCAGAGAAGGACCGATCAACCTCAAAGTCCAAGCTCGTCACGTTTCCCGCATCTCGGCATATTCCCGATTGACCACTGGATTTTGAGAACTAGACTCTTCATCTTTGTTGATTTCTGCTCTCGATCACGCTGGACTAAACGTCGCGGAGAAGGACCGATCGACCTCGGAGTCCAACTTCAATCTGTTTCCGGATCCCAAAGATATCCCCAATCGACCACAAGATTTTGAGAGTTGGACTCTTCATTCGATTGGATCTCGAGGACTGCCGCTCACGGAGTTAGGATAATCAACGCGGATGTGGTCACTTGGCTCCAACTCGAGCGGATCTCCTCGTCGCCGGCATCGGGTACCACGCTTCCACTCAATTGTCGACCATTTTATGCCTATTTCTCCGCCCGATGAAGTAGTATCTCGTCATCGATCTCGCGAAGGAATGGGAGGAGAAGGTGGAACTTCCCGTCTGCGTGATGGTGTGAATTCGGAAATAGGGTAAGAATCCATCCTTGCGGACTGGACTTCGTAGGCGGAGCTTTCGCTTAGATTGTAGAACTCCATCGTTTCGCTTCATGACTTTGAAGAATCGTGCAAGAATGAAGGGTTTTCGTTATGTGGGAGGGTAGAGTTTAGGTTATCTTTCATACTGCGAAGTGGCAACGGAGATCTACGAATGGAGTGGGGGATGAAGAAGAAGTTGCGAATGGGGGCGCAATGAAGAAGAACAAATCTCAAATGAATGAATTAGGGTTTGTGGGGAGTATTAGGTAGATAGAAAATAATTAGGGGGTGTAAGTGGTTCCGCTCCGAACCGCGAAACCGATCGGACCAATCAACAGAACCAAACCGAAAAATGCGGTTCGGTTTGGTTTCGCTGGTTTGGTTCGGGTTTATTTTTATTAGAAACCGTTTACATTCGGTTCGTTTTCTCGGTTCCAAGAATTTTTGAACGGTTCAAACCGAACCGAACCAATATCATATTTTTAATTTTTATTTAATATTTATCCTTCTTATATAAGAATATTATTGAATTTAGATATTAGATTTAAGTTAAGATCAATTTTTAATCTATATAAATGAAGAGAAAGGAGTAACAACTCTATACTTATGAGTTTGGAATGAGTTAAACCCTTCAAACTATTATTATTGCATTATTTAGGATTTAAAAAATAAATAAATAAAATAAAAAAGGTGAACCAGAGAACCGAACCGAACCAAACCATTTATAAGCGCCTGGGTTCGGTTGGTTCCGATATGAAAAACCTCATCGAACCGAACCAAAGCTCAACCATTTATATATATGTATTCGGTTCGGTTCCTAAAATACATAAAAAACCCAACCGAACCGTTACACCCCCTAAAAATAATTGATATAATAGAAAATTTAATTAGTTAGGATAAGTGTAATTAGTAGCATGCTTAGTGTTAATATGCAAATTAGTGTAATTAAGGGTTTTTATTTAGTTTAAGTTTTTTGCCATTTACGAAAGTGGGACAAAAATGGTGGAATGGTCCGGAAAGGAAAGGGACAAGAAGGTGGGACGAGGGAGTATCTAAAAAGGCATGTACCAACAAATTAAATAAAAATTTATTTCACCATTTATGATATGTAAACTCAGAAAATAAAAACTTCATCTATTATTTAATTGGACAGGAAGATCACATAAACTCAGAAAAAAATATTTCATCTACTATTTAACTGGACAGGAAGATTACATAAACTCAGAAAAAAATATTTCATCTACTATTTAACTGGACAGGAAGATTATTATTTATGAGATGTAATGTCAGAAAATATTATTTCATCTACTCATTAATAACATTACTCTTGTCATAATCGGCTGACAATTTGGGAGAGAAAAACCTTCACTTAATTTTGATTTTTTTACCTATATATTTTTAAAAATTACAAATTTGATATCTAAACTTCACCATTCATCTCCGTTTTGGTGCTTCATAAATTTTTGCCGTCAATATCTACAAATTCTATTAAAAGAGTTAGAATGGTAAATTTTTATATTAATTCTGAAAATGTTTTTATTCCTAATGTTATAATTTATTCGACATGCGATGAATATGATTATACGTAGAATACATTTATTGTCTAAAAAGGAGGCGGAATTTTTAAATTTATATACAAATAGAGGTGAAATGCGGTTATTAATATTAGTTAGTACTCCCTCCGTCCCGCCCGACTTGTCTTATACCTTTTCCAAGGCCGCTCCCATCCGACTTTGTCTTATTTCCCAAAAAAGAAAATAATTATTATACAAATTCTCATTTTCTACACATAATCACCTACTCATCTATACACAACCACCCACTCACCAAAATATCCACATGTCGAAAACCAAACAAGACGAATCCACGCTGGACGTTGACGGAAAATATTTTTTACGATAAAAGCTATTTTATGAATAAAATTAATACTTAAATTTGGAAAAAGTACATCTAGAGTAGAATGCAAAGATATAATTCTCATATGAACCACTCTAAGAGGTCTCGTTTGAAAATCATCTTAAATAAGTGTTTATAACCCAAGTTCTCATGTTATAAGTACTTAAGAATTCGACTGGGAACCTCATGCGTTTAGATACATTTATATAAGTATATAATTAGAGAAAAATAAAATATGATTTGAAAATTTGTTTTTAGAAGATTTGATATGATTATCTTATTTAGCTTATTTTCAGTAAAAATTTATATCTACCTATTATATAGTCAAAGACAACTTATTTCCAGAATAAAGCTTATTTTCGTAGTACTCTCTAAATACGTGTATAAACGTTTGTTTATAAGAATAAATTGAAACAAGTTGATAATAACATCTTCCAAATCGGAATCTAAATCATAAAGACTTTTGAATCCTTATTTTCTTAAAATAACAATTATAAATTTAAGATTTTGTATATGAATTTACTATTCAATCCAAAATCTTTTCTGAGAGCTTGTAGGAAATTGACAGTAAAATTTATGAGACACCAAATCAAAGATGAATTGTAAAGTTTAGACACCTAAATTGTAATTTTTAAAGAATAAATACAAAAAAATTAAAACAATTGAGATTTGAGGCACTAAATTCAGTTTTTTTACTCAAAGGGTGGGTGGGAGTGGGACTGATATACACAAGTGATAGGACTTATGTAGCGTTTGGAATACTTTTTAGGTTAGCTTTAATTGTTTTTATTTAAAGCTTGTTTTTAAGTAAAAAATTGTTAGTGTTTAGGGGGTGTTTGCAAATGCTTATTTTAAGACTTATCGCTATCGATAAGATAAAGATTTTTTCATGCTTTGAGAAATCACACGCATTGTGCCTTCTAAAATTAAGCAACTAAACCGGCTACTAAGCAATTTTTTAAGTATCTATTGAGATGCTTTTAAGTGCTTAAAGAACCATAATTTCTAAAACTACCAACATATCCGATTTTATTATTAATACCAAAAACCACCGCGCTTAAAATC